>JAQGAS010001251.1:0-22729 GCA_034686365.1 Pachymerium ferrugineum | reverse complement strand
CCTAGCAACAAGATGGCGTCCTAGGCTATTTACGGGACTTAGGGTTATAAAATATTATAACCTTGTCACGTCACAACCTGAGTTATCTGATTCAATATGTCAGAAAGCATAGTGTCAGAAATGAAAAGTGAAAATGGGAGTATCCGTACGCATTTGGCTGGCTACAATCTTCAGGAATCCAGATGGGGTATCAGAATGTATGAAGTGAAAAATTGAAATGAGATCATTTAAAAAGTGCAACAAATCCTTTTTCGGACTGGCTACTTCCACCCAATATGGGGTGAAAACCCCATTTGAGGCATGACGTGTCTCCTGTCCTTGAGTGTCCATTTCCGGTTCCACCCAAGTGCTGTGTGCAAAAGTCAAAAACCCACGTTTTAGAACGATTTCTTTTAACTGAAACTGGTCCGTATATTAAGTTAATTATTTATTCTATATTTTCCTGTCGGAATCTCAGATTTGTGCAAATTTATGTTTGTAGAATTTTTTTTTTTAACATTTTGCTCAAATAGCTGGAAGTTAGTAAAGATGGTCAGCAAATGGTTTGAGTAGGAATGGACAGTCAGAAGAGGTCACTTACCCACCAACAGGAGTTGTCTAGAGGACCGAGTCATGCTGTGGAAGCAGTAGGAGCGTTGTACCATGGAAGCAATGATGGTGCTAAACCAGATTATAGTGGCATGCAAAACCACACATTCTCCAGGCGAAAAGTCAATCACCATTTTTGCACTTTCTTACCTGCCTTAGCCAATCTCCACCACGACTTTTTATTTGGTTGGATCTACAGTTTAGTTAAAGCTATATATCTCTTATATGATTACACATGCAGTAAAGTTTACTCACATCAAACATTATACAATTGGGTGTATTTAACCTAGGACCCAATATCGGACCCAATAGCGGACCCCCAATATCGCACCCAATATCGTATATTGGGTCCTAGATTTAACACGTGACTTAAAAAAATTATAAAAGCATTTTCAACTGTGGGAAAAAATCGAACCTACGACTTCTTCTGAACCAGTACTGCGTTGTCATGCGCCTTAGCTACCTTGCCCATCAAATAGATTATGGTTGAAAAAGCACCCTATAATGATTTTAAAAAAATATAAAATAAACCTCGTAAACCTCCATAAAAAAGAATAAACTCCCAATGCTTGTTTGTAGTCATGTTTTAACACTGCCACAACAAACATCCTGCTTGTACTGAAATGAGTAATCGAGCGTTTAGAAATCAGTTAGTTACGTTAAATTAGGTAAGGTTGGGCCTAACTTCACCTAATTTAACTTGAAAAAATTTGACCAATCCTCCTTATAATCATTTCAGGTACCGAGGGGTCGAAACAAAACCTGGAGATCCAAACCCATTGGTCTTCCCAAAGCAAAAAAAAATGTTTCTGGAAGTACTGTATCGATAAATGCTTCTTCAGTTTTTAAGCCCGAATAACAATCTAACCTAACTTAAATTTTTGTTTCAATATTAGTTACGGTATATTAGGTTAGGTTGAAGTGAAAACGACTTTTTTGTTTGGAGAAGTCCAATGAGGTTGGACTTACAGGTTTTGTTCCACGTGGTAGAACAGGGTACCCAAAAGTGGGTGCCAAACTTTTTGTCACAGACCAACCTTTAGAAATGCAATGACACCTCTAGAATGTTAATGCAATATAGGATGTGTAATCATATACATTTCCTGGGATTATTATGAACTTCTTGTACATATCCTAAAGGGTATAGATTGCTAAAATTGACTATTACACCCTCGAATAGTGTTGAAGCAAAAGATGTTATTTTGTATCCATAAGATAAACTAATGCACCCCACAGGTAATGTTGCAGAAACTTAACATCCTTCAAGGTAGGCGTAAATCTAATTTTGTATTCTTAACAATTTCAATTAGCATTCATCTCAAAAGGAGATAGACGTTCAAGTAAACATGCGAATACCCTGTCACACATGCTATCGCAAGTCGAGATTACCCTGACTTGCTTTCCTACAGTTTCGTTGAAATATAGTTTCAGACGCCACAAGATAAGTGAGACGACAGCAATTGCGATGTCATTTCTAATAAAAATAACAATAATAAAATTTCAATGTACTTGACGCACCAGATAAATTTGTCAAGCATTTATTAATTTATTAAATTGTTACCTGCATTATGTAAATGAAATAAGAGTAAAAACATTTAAGAAATAAAATGTAACAAACTGATCTCGTATTTCCAACTTTAATAGTGCCATTTCGAAAGGAGTCTTATCATGCGATTATAGTTGTAACGGGGTATTTAAAAAATGTTATAATAAACCTAAAATTTACTTGTGTCATGAACAGCAGTTACTTGCAAGATTATTACAAGTAACCACCCACAATTTGGTGGTTTAGGCAGTGCAAAGCATACCTGACCCTTGTGTGGAAATTAAGGTTGATCGTATAGATATACAGCGTATGTATATATACTTGTACACCCTTTAAATATAGAGTTGTATATACATTTATCCACCCACTACATTTATTAAGAGTTTTTTACTGGCAAATAAAGAGTGGAATAAAATAACGGGTCTATTTTAAATGGTCACTAAAGAGGATATCGTAAGGCGCCCAGTTCTGACCACAGGTTTGGAAACGTAGTTTCCAACAGTGAAGTTTGGTTAGCAAGAAGGGCCATGGAGCACCTAGTTCAAATTGCAAGATGACTGGCAAGAGGTTCCCTTTAATCTGAGGGTACTTTCAGTGTATTTCCACTTCAATGGTGAAGGCCAAATGACATTTCAAGTTCGACCTAGCCTAACCTACCCTAATAATATTTAAATAGATATTATACTTAGGTTAGGTTAGATTACGTCGAACTTGTGAAAAGTCATTCAGCCTTCTGAACTGGAAGTAAGGTTACATCGGAAATACCCTGCATTGTACCCCCGCAGAATAAAGTGACCCCTTGGCAAGAAGTCCCGTGTAAAAAAAAATTTAGTTCCAATTGCACATGAAAGTAGTAGTCCTCGGTAAGTTTCTACTGACCAGTCTCTTAATATAAACCTACTGTCGCCTTCCGAAATCGCCTGGAATTGCAGCACCTAAAACGTCACTAAGTTTGCCCCTATGACTCCTGCACGTCTGGTCCTAATTTACTGTAAAGAGATTATGGAGACCTTGTAGTTAGACTTGTTCATAATATGGAGTAGAATTTGTTTATTGCAGTAAATGACGTTTTGGATTCGTAAAGATTTGCTTCTCTTCATAAGGCTTTCCCAATTATATTAAAATGATACAATTTGCCCCAACTAAAAATGAAGTTAAAAAGAATTTAGCTAGGGATTAAAAATATAAATAGTGTCACATTATCTTGAAAATATTCTCAGTCAGTAAGCACTAACAATGATTAAATTCCAGAAATGTTACGTTTGAGCTGATATCTCTTCCACTACTTCCTTTTTATTTCCTTGACTCGGTTTCACTGCATTAATACAAAATACAAATATTTCTTGCGTGACTTTGTTTCATATAAATTCGAGAACAATCATGAATATTGTACATTATCCTGTGGATACCAAGCCAACAACACTACAGTAACTGCAGTCAGAATGAAAGTAAGTTTTTAAAATAGTTACCTACAGCTTTATCCTTCAAAAATTATTTCTCTTTTTACTTGAACTGAGACGCATGTCACCTTAAGTTTTTGTTAATTACTTATGAAAAAAATTGGTTAAAAGAAATATTTCAGCTTAAAAAATTACTTAAAAATTGAATTTTAGAAATAAATCCTAGGACTTGATAGGGAAGTTTGTGCTTATTTCACAATGAATAATAAAAAAAGTCATGAAGACATTACAGGGTTGTGTATTGCATAGTTCTACCATTTCAAAAGTGGGCGTGGGTCTTAAAAATAGCTGTTTCATTTCAGCTCATAGGAATAATTTTAAACTGTAGTAAATCTCAAGACCAATTACTTGAAGTAGTTGTTTCTCTTTTATAAAGAGCAAATGCATACCTCAAATAACATTAAAACTATTAACACCCTTTCGATTTGGGAGCACTTCTTGAACTCACGCTTACTACATTCCTTGTATCAAATAAAAGGTTATTTCAGATTAATTTACGTTTATTGAAATGTATTCTTACATTTCAGATTACTTTGATTGTTTTTATGTGTGCAGTGAGCATTTGTGCTGCTGATTATAGTCATGGAAGTGGTTATCAGCAGAAAATGTACCATCAACAGGATCATGACAAACATGTGAGTTAATATTGGAAATTTACTGCAAATATCTTAATAAATTTAATCAAATATTCAGAGTTATGGTACGTACAAATTTGGGTATGAAGTGGATGATGATCACACCTACAACCACCAATCAAGACATGAAAGCAAAGATAGCCATGGAACTATTCGCGGGACTTACAAAGTTCTTGAAGCTGATGGAAATGTGAGAGTTGTGGATTATATCGCTGATAAACAAAAAGGGTTTATGGCTTATGTTAATGGAGTTCCACAATATTAATTAGCTTTAAATTGTAATATCTAGAGCACACATGTTACTGTAATTGACACTAGTAATCAAATAAAAATTGTTTCTGCGTAATAAGTGTATTGAAAATTTTCAACGTGTTTTTGCAGTGTAAGACACTTCATGGAGATCACTAGTTCAGCGAAATTAAATTCTCTCTCTTCGTTCTTACATCATAGTAATTCACCTAACAATATAAACTACATGCCAACATATCAATCTTCTGAATTAATTGAAATCTACAGTGTTGTCTCAAGGATGTTTGAATTCTGCATAATTCTGAAGCCATTTGCATCACCCTGAACTGAAGTGGAAACCTTGGATTTGTTGGGGCATTGCAAGACCTTAAAATACTTCTTGTAGAATGGTTGAGATCTTTTGTCAAAACATTATGCTGTATGGCTTTTGGAATGGGCATGATTTGTATAATAAACGAATAGGGGCATAGCTCTATTGGTTACCATTCATGTTAAATATAAATTTCCAAATTTTTTTAACGATAATAACTATGGTCTACAAATGTTTTAAAATTACTCTGAGTTAGCTATAACATGATTCAAATTTTTAAAATTAAACCAATTCAAAGTAAGATATCCTTAAAACCTTTGAAGGAATTAGGTATAATTGGAATTTTGAAAGATCAATGTATCTGCTTAAAATTATTTATTTAGTTAAAAATAGTTGCTATACGGATTGAAAATGCATATCAAATGTTTTAAAGCTTTGTAAATATATGCAACGAAAATATTGCTGCAGTATGATTCTAAAAGCAAAAGGCCAATCATCTAAAACAGTGGTAGAATATACCATTTATCCGTGAACTACTCCAATTCTGTTACAATATAATCAGATTGGAATAGGGTTTATTGAATTTTACTATCGATAAGTTTATAACTATGTAATATTTGCATTAAATAAGACTTGAATAAAGTTTTTAGAAAAATTGTATCTTTCAGCACGAAGTTTTCTCTTCAGCTAATTGTTTTCAACAATAGTTGTTAAATTCTTATGTTATGTCCTTGCCCTTGCACTGATTAAATTAAAATATCTTTCTCTAAATTTTTGTTATGATTAAAAAAAATTCATTTTCATGTGACTTAAATTATTGTTACCAATCGAGTTTACTAGCAGAAACTTGTGATACATTCATTTGAATTTTACATATATTGTGCCATAAAACAAATTCGTGTACTGTGTGTTCACCACATCAATTCGATTTTTCTCCTTTTGATTTTGGTGTCTTACCTATATAAAAAAAAATTTATTTTAATATACTTTTTTCACTAGTAATTTTATAAACATGGCAAGTTATTCATTCCCAAAATAAATCTTTTCCGAGAAAGAGTTGAGATTCAAACTAAAATTAGCAAAAGTTGAGCCCCCAACCACCTTAAAAATAGAAGTATTAAACTTCCAAGTAGAGAAAATACCTACCCCATAACTTTGAATTGACTTTCTCGCCAAAAATGTATAACCCAACAAATGCTAAAATGAGTACACCGTAAAATAGAATTTGTTGTAGCCAATTTAGTATTGAGAAGATTGGATAAACCCATATACCAATAACAACTCCCAAATATATCAACCTATAAAACAGAAATCACATTTAAACACACTTTACATTTCATATTTTAAATTTTCTTTACCATGTAATGTACAAGGACGCAAAGAATACAACACACTTTATAGCTGGGCTTCGTTCAGGATATTCATGATTCCACAAATACATCTCCAGAAATGAACTTGGAATGATCATTGTATGCTTAAAAAACATTTGAAAATCAGTTTAAAATAGTTACACAATACAGACTAAAATGCATTTCAAAGATTTTTAAGTGTGCAATGAAAACACTGCTAAGTAAGTCTAAAGACATGGACTAATAAACTAAAACATTAGGGGAACATGTCATTAAAAAGTGGTTATTATTTAATTTAATTGGTTGTAAATTGCAATTATCACAGATAATAGTATACCATATTTGAAAATTATTCCTGTATGTGTTCTGATCTGTATTCAAAATACTGGATTAGAACCCAAAAGAAGGTTTCTAAAACTTGGATAATGTCCTTATAATGATTTGCCTCTACTTGAATATGAATCCAAAATAATATTTTACAGCATATTTAAGAACATTCAAATTACAAACAGGCTTTGCAAAATCAACTTTCTTTCGGCAATAACCTAGGCTCACACAATATTCGTGATACCCGCACATAACCCTCTAGCACTTACGCTAAGTTCAGTTATTAGATGAACATTACCGATTTGGGCGATGTGGGCTTTATTTGCCTAAATTGATATTTTGGCCTGCGCTAACTTAGCAGCACTGTGTTATTTATAATTTTCAACCACCGGAATTCCATTAGGTATAAAGTCACTTATGATGTTAAGCCGTCTACAATAACTTCGAAATGCATGCTTTTGCTCTGTTTACGTTTTTGGGGTTTTGGTCAATTTGTGATTAGTATACTTTAAGAGAGGAAACGTCTTCAGTTTTGACCAATTTAAATCAAGTCATAAATTATTACTAATATTCATTTCTATTTATGAATTAGGACTAATATTTGTTAGGACATTTTTTGGCTTAAAAAAAAAGGAATAGATATGAAACAATATCCTTTCCAAGTAAATTTAAGTTTGTGATAATTCATATCGTATACCATTGAATGATTCAGCCAACGAGGATAATATAAATCCAAAATAGGAGGAAAAATTAAATTACGATCAATTGCATACAAGCCCCAAAACGTCGACGCAACAAACTAGAAAATATATAAAAAAAATGTAATTAAAAAAATTTAAACTTTACTAAAATGCATTTACTCAACGATTCCAAGAGGAAAAGCAAGTGTAGCAAATACGTAATCTCTAAAACGATTCAGATAAACGAACCGATTGCCTAACACATCACACAATACACAAATGGCGTAGAACAAAGTTTGAATGACCTAAAAATAAAGAATTATTGTTATTAAAATAATTTACAATTCATTTTAATTATTTTACCGCATCCCAAAAGGTCAAAAACTTCCACTGTCCAGCATAATTTTTCGGTGGATCGTGCAAAACAGGAATGTATAAGTGTTTCAGTGAGTAATATACACCAAACGCATAAATACTAAAAAATGTTGCATGCAAACCAAGAGCTCTTTTATTCGCCATGATGAGAAATAAAATTAAAAACAACGACTGATCATCAACCCCCGCACTTCATTCACCATTCAACGAATCATGTGACACATCACTTCATCATATCACCGTTTAAAACCACAGCACAAAAAATAATCCCTTAAAAATAGTCAAGTAAAAATTAAATAAACACTCTTTAATTGTAAACCGTTTATTACGTAAAAATGGCAAGTATCAAAAATTTAAAATTCAGACATATAATAAGCCATAATAATGATACGACTAAAGGAATGTGTTTTCACAGCGCAAGAACACGGGTTAAGCATCGATCGAGGATATCCGTAAGCCTCGTTTACATTTTGGCGCGGGGCACCCTCTGACGTCATTCAAGGTTTTGACTGTTTTGGCGTTTCATGTTTTTGTCGGTAGCCACGAAATCCTCAATCGTTCTCTTCATATTTGGCCCATTTTTCCACGTTGTTTATATTAGTCTCGAGATGTCGGATCAGTGTATCCGAATGTAATGTAGATTCGTAAGTCGTGCACATCGGAACAGAGGAGGGGAGGCCCCGGGAATTTCCTGTGGCACGCGCGGAAGTTCGTCAACAAACTCGCCAAGCACTGAGAAAGGGCCATGCCACGTCGAAAACAAGGTCACCCGCACGCCTACAAATGTAAGTAAACATATTAGGATTTATTTTTGTAACGATCGAATGCAAGTTGGGGGTCAGCTAGAGTCGCAAATCATGAAACGCACTAAGAAACCTTCGCATATCACCACACCAGAAATGGGGGAAGACCTGCGCACGGCATGAGTGGGAAACCTCATTAAATATGCATGCCAACAGATTGATGCATCCAACACAGTTTTAAACACATTTTTCATCATTCGTAAGTATCTTTTCATAGAAGAAAAGTTTAATTTTTAACAGAAAGAGATTATCGGAAATAAGATAAGAGGTTGATGATGAGTGAAGAACCAAACCATTTAAAAGCAGTTACAATTCTGTAAAAGTAAATTTAGTTGTTGGCATATGTTGTAGTGGAGTCCATGTTGTTGAACGGACGAATATTTCGTCATCGAAACATGAGGATGCGCAGAAAAGGGAAGGGCTTTCCCAGAGGTGAATGCAGGAATTTGCGCCATTTATAAAAAAAGTGTTGGCGCTGCAGGCTGAAATTTTGAAACAGAATTTATAAATAGAAATGAAGAATGCCAAGATTAACAAACTCAACAACTTCTTTTTAAAGAAGGTGGTTAAAATTACTCATTTGCGTCATAAGAAAATCCAGTTTAATACAATATTAGCTACTACTAAGGTCATACGCAGAGAAAATAAATTCTAATAGATTACACAAAGGTTACGCATTTTCAAATTGAGGTATTCTAATAAGATTTTATTTGTTCATTCACTAAAATACAATACAAGAATTAAAAAATACAGTAGAAAACATTTTCAAAAAAACCTAACACAAAAGAAGCGTGAGACGAACCACTGTAAAATTCTAGGGGGGAGAAAGAAGAGTTTGGTCAGGTGTTCCACTGAGGGATATCCCAAAATTTTAACCAAATACATTCACCTGATGAATCAAAAAAAGAGGAAAAAAATAAAAATCGGTTTCTTTTTTTTTTCTTTTTGAGGAGATGGCTCTTCTCTTTCCTCTCGTCTTTTCTCAGCTCGATCGATATTTCTTCTCCGTTGCCCTGGCAACATCTCTATTGGTCGAGGTGTCTAGATGAGTTCACTCGTCAACGTCTTTTCAAAAATTCGGTTTAAGAATAATCATTGCGTGTTTCCTGAATTCAACAGGTGTTAGTTCTTCACCTGCTGTTCGTTTTTTGTTTCATCACCCTCCGTTTTTTTTTTTTCCATTTCCACGCGCGTCACCTGGCGTTGCTCTTTTTTACTTGGTTATTACGTTTTCTTAGAAAAACTTCTTTTCTTGGTTGCCAGGCAATTGAGGAGAATTCGTTAGTAATGGAGAGCCATCTTCTGGAGAAAAGGTTGTAAAAATGGACGTTTGAAATTTCGATTTTGTAAATTTAAGTAAGTGAAATGAAAAGGGTGTAGTGAGGGGAGAGGGAAAGAAGGAAAAAAAAAGGGCAGGGACGAATGAAAATAATGGTGTGAGGCAGGGCCAAATTAGGTCACATGACCCGCACTGGCATCCCCCAAGGTCGACAGCTGCTGGCAAGACGCCAAACTCGAAACGAGGAACGCCACTCGATAAGCAAAGTTTAGATGTTGCACGTGGCCTGTTGCTTTTATTTTGTTTACGTGGCTTCCATCATAGTTTTTTGCTTTTTTTTTCTTATTTTTTTTTTTTAAATTTTGGTTTTTATCGTGTGTTAAATTAAAATTATCAGAATGGAAATTTTTTGTTAATAGGAAATTGTGGGAGAAAGGAATTTAAAAAAACCGTTGGGATAATTTGATTGCAAATTTGTAGTTTCCTGTTTTAAAAATAGTTTGCAACTTCGATATAAATTTTTCATAGATGATTAATTCTTGCCAAAATAAAATGAGCAGACACTTTATAGTGATCAAAAAGTTACCTCAAATTGCCTAACATTTCTACATGTAAATAACAAGTGCGCAAACTCTTTACTAAAAGATAAACACGGCTGTTATGCAAGAAGTGATTCGCGACTATTTTGTACATGTTTTTATTTCTTTTCCCCGCCTTTTCTAAGAAAAATTCAAGGAAGGGTGAACGAGAATTTCAAATGACCATTTTGGCCATTGTCCAAAAGGATCTTCCACTATAAACCAATTAGGGGTCCTTTCCCCTCCATTTTATTTATTTGCTTACCAAAGTCAATTCAATGTTCACAAAGTGACGTCATGAGAATTTTTCTTGGAAAAAACCCATTTTCAACTCGGAAAATATTTACGAACAGAAAAAAAAAAATCTTATAAATAACTGTATTTTAAAACACTGATAAAATGTGATTGAGGTGAGTGTATTTCTGGGAAATGGAACGTTTGATATTGGATCCGATTGTTTGCAGTGTAATACAAGGTGCAATTCCAGGTATTAAAAAAAAAAGTGAGATAAAAAGGATTTGCCAACTCGTTTTCCTCTCGATGACGCAACTCGGGCTCTTTTCTCCTAACATTCCAAGCCAAGGTCACAGTCCCAGGCAACGCCCGGGGGAAGTGCACCATTTCTCCCCTCACCCCTATTCTTTGAATACCCCTGACCTAGGGAACCCCCTGTTTAAAAAGAAAAAATATCATTTTACAGTTCGCTTGTCATTTCCTAGAACGAGTTTTGAAGTTCTAATTTTAAAGAGGTTTTAATTGAATTTGATTTGAATGTAATGTTTTAAATCTATTCATAGTAGAACTTTTAACTACAATTTATGTCAGCTTTATTTGGATTTTTTTTTTTTTTTAATTTTTAACTTTGTTTAACCAATTTTTAACAGAAATTTGGTTTTTTAATGAACTTTAAAAATCGCTAGTATGCAATTTCAAGTAATTTTTAATACAATTTTGACTTTGATTTCACGATTTTTCTTTTACTCTTCACAACCGTAAAAAATTAAAGTTTGTCAACTTGTGACTAAAAAATTTGGTATGTTTGAATCTGAAAAGTATTCTCAACTGTCTTATCATTCCTTATACAATTAGGTATATTCCAACTTGGAAATTGTTGAAATTGGACTTGATAACCCTGAATGGTTATTTTTAAACATCACTTTTGGTAGCATAATTTTTAATCTTTCTTTAGCTAGTTTCTAACTGTAGAATTTGGTTTGGATATCGGAATTTGATCTCAACTTGTGCTTTTTAATGCACTCCGACATTTTATGTCGTTTTAAAAATCTTTAGTGCCACTGAAGTCAAAATTTGGTAATTTTGAAAATAAATTTTTTATAGTTGTGTTACCAACAGAACTGATTCGAAACCTTCAACGAAACTTTAGTCGCAGTAACTTGACACTTGTTAACGCATCCATCTTATTTTAAAATTTAGTTCCATTGAACAAGGAAAAACATTGGTTTATTAGTTCTATTTTCAATACAGTTCGGTTTTTTTTTTTTTTTTTTTTTTTTTTTTTTTTTTTTTTTTTTTTTTTTTTTTTTTTACCAGAGGCTGGATACAAAAATAAAAATTAATCTTTTTCACTGTTCCACTTTTAAATTTGGCTGCATTTGAGAATACAAACATCGTATTTAACCTTTTAAAACATAAGCCCTTTGTCTTAGAGACTGAGAAATAGCAAATTTATAAACCAGTAATTGTAGAATTTGGTTTGGAGATATTAGCTATGCAGAAATTGGTCCTAAATATTAGTTACATCATATTATTTATTGGTTTTTCTAACTCCTACCTCAGATTTCTTAATCCAGAATTTCTTCCTTTCTCTATTAGAAAAACCAAAATTAAAAAAATAATAAATAAACGCGATATTTATTAACTCGAATTTATTTTTCGATGAGTCGTTCGACCTTGGCGTTTCATTTCCTCGACGCCCCCTCGTCGTGTGTCGTCCGCGGGTGTTTCCATTCGGCTGATCGAGGGTGTGACAAGCACTGGTTTTAGATGGCGAAACGCGAGTGTTATCAGTGTTTTTGGTGTTTCTTCCTTTTCTTATCACTTTTTCATTTTGCACTTGGAACCGTATTGCGGGAGAGAAGTCTCAAATTGCACGGTCACAGTCCAAAAAGAACCCTCTATGAATTACCAATTTACGTTCTCAACATTTTTTACCAAACACAACACACACACACTCAAGGCATTCGACGAACCAACCTCTACTGAGGTAAAGGTGCGTTCTACAAAAAGGTCAAACGAACAAAGACCCTTGAGCGCAGAGGAAGAGGAAAAACATGAGGTGACATTGTCATGGCAACCAGGAGGGATGTTTTTCGAGGGAATCCCCCTAACTAAATAACGATAATTAAACGCTTGTTTTTATGCTTTGCGACCAGCTGCTTTTTTAATGACGTCATGCACTAAAAACTGTTTGAATGGGTGACGTCATTTTTTATCATTGTTATTAACACGTGGCCTTCAACTTTAATTTTTTTTTCTTCTTTAAAGGTACAACTGGTGCATCTGAAAGAGGCTCGCGAGGAAGATCACGAGGCCGATCGGCAACAGGTAAATGGCGTTTGATGTTTCCCTTAATGGATAAGACGGCGTCTGCGGGTCGGCGCCCACGTCCGATTTATTTGATGCACCTGACCATCCAATTTGTCCAAACGGCGTCTGTGCGAGATGCACGTGCTATTTGTGTGGCGCCAGCCACATCCCATCTCCATTTATTATTTATAGTAGTGCAAACAAGTAAAAAACTTTTTTATTCTTTTTTAAGCCTCACGGTCGGGCCCAAAGTCGTTCGGTTGTAGAAAAAAAACGAATATGAATCAACGAAAAAACAACGCTGTGAAAACAAACAGAGAAGATGCAACACTACTACTGCCCACAACATCATCAACATCATCAACATCATCAACAACAACAGCGGCACCAATGATAACGCCGGACGACGAGGAACGGTATTTACATAAGAAGTTTCAAAGGGCTGATTGTCGTTCGCCGTCAGTTTCAGCACGAACGCCCTCTAACGCCGAAACGGACGATTCTAGTACAAAGCCATCCAAAGCTCTTGAAGCACTCCTGAAAGTGACGGAATTAGAAATAATCAGGTCTTCCACTCAACCGGCGCCAAAACAGAGAGGAGAAGCCGAAGAAGAAGAGGAAGATGAGTTGGTCGTTGATGAAACGAAAAAGACTAAAGTAGGCAAACATGTTTGTCATTATTGCAATCACTCGTTTGCCAAACCGAGCGTATTGGAGAAACACGTACGAGCTCACACTGATGAAAGACCGTACCCTTGTTCCTTGTGCGGGTTCGCTTTTAAGACGAAGAGCAACTTGTATAAACACAAAAAGTCACGTGCGCACACGTTAAAAATGAATGAAACGAAAACTGCGGATTCACCCGTTGAAAGTGAAACGGAGTCGGATGATCAGCTCTCTGAAACCTGTGACAATAAACAGAACACCGAACGAATTGCTCCTATTAAAATGCAGACACTAGTTGAAAATAAAGAAAAAGATTTGAAAACAAACCATGTCGGGGGTGTTGGAGGAATTGTGTACAAGCCAAAGTTTCATTCGGCTTTCTTTGGCGGGTCTAGGAAATTCATTGAACAGAAGAATTTTAGTACCGAAATCGATAACAGCACAGATGATGGACTTTTGCTCAGGGTAGATAATAATAACAATAGTAACAACAACAGCAACAGTGCTAGCAACATATCAAATGGAACTAAAGAACCATCAGAAACAGAATCAACGAGTAAAAATAAATCGACTAAATTAACATCACCCGAATATTTAAAACAACATATCAGTAACATCATTTCCAGGAACACAGCCATAGTTGAAACACTCAATCCTCTATGGTCAAGAAGGTTCTTACGACAATCCAGTGTTGCTTCCAGTCAAAATGTCGATGCAGAGCTTAGAGCGAGGGATAAAAATGGTCAATCCAAATTAGCCAATGCGCTTTTAAGGCAAGAACAAGATGGACGTACTAATGGCACTCAGAGTTTACCCGCAACGCCAAGTATCATGGGATTGATGTCCCCTCAATTTCTTGTACAAGTTAAGAATAAACTTGTTGAATCAACATCAACTGCTCATTCAGCGGCTACATCGACGTGTATTCGAGTAAGTCAAGAATCCGCTGCTAATGGTAGCAACGTGACAGAACCTGTTGGTGAACAGCATCCCCAGAACCCTGACGGTAGCATCATTAAAAACCTGTTGCTCACAAATCGTCAAGCGGCTGCCAATGTTTTACCTTCTGTAATTGTAACTACAGAAACAGATGATATTGCCGCTTCAGATTCAATTCATGATTCACAAAGTATCCACACATGTCCCATGTGTAGGACTTCTTTCAGATGCCCTGAGACGTTATTGGCTCACCAGAATCACTACTGCAAGAAGAATCAGCAAGCTCTGGTCAATGAACAGCAAGACGTTTTGCCCAATCTTGATAAGAAGAGGAAAGCAGAAGGAACAACGCCGAAACCAAGGGGAAGACCAAAAGGATCGAAAAATAGACCCAAAGATAGTAAAGTGCAATCACCTGTGTCACCCGCTTGTGCCTCGCCATTTGTTTATTCCTTTGGATCTAATGACACTCACGGTAAGACGTTGAATGCGCTAAAAGGAAAATTGGTTTGTCGACAAGCGAGTGACGGGGAAAATGATAAAAAAGATAAAGAATTAGACACTGGTGCCATTTTGAAGAAGCAATTGCTTTTGGGTGGAGACAAGAGTCCACCGTTGAAAAAACGGAAGATCTCGGAAGACCTTTTGGCTTCTGAAGAACCAAAACCGGTAGCGATTCAACCTAATGCAACGTCAACGCTGCGATCCCTTGAAGAACTTAGTCGCCATCCAATGAGAGCCAATGCTTTGCAGATGTTTGGTGGGGAAGTTCAAATATTTGATGGAAATGATCGGAAGAAAATCCGCATCGATGCTCAAATGCAACAAAACCATCAACGAACACCTGGACTGCTGACTCCTCATGGCCATGATGTTGAAATGCAGGGGAGCAACTTGGCTTCTACTTCAACAGTAGTTGTAACTATTGCTAAACCTGTATTGAATTCTGGGGGAACGGTCATGCAAATGCACGATTCTAAAGTGCAGTCGGCACCATCAATGTGTATTCCAGTTGTGGCTCTAGGGAAGCCAATTGTCTCAACCGGGTTTGATAGAGCTGAATCTACATCCGAGTTTGTTCCAAAATTTAATCAAGTAGGTGCTGTTGTCCTTACATCATCCCTCCCACCACCTCCTCCTCATACAACATCAGTTAAAACACCTGGGTTTTATTCGATCGATATTAGCCACTTACAAATCAATGCAACCCTTGGCTCGTCCAAAATGGGGGCGCAATCACCCAGCACTCTGAGTGATCGAACTCAAAGCTCTGACAGATTACCGACATCAACTATTACCAAGCAGCCTCCCCTTCCGGTGGAGCCAAAAGTTCCAACAATTACAGTTCAAAACGCGAATAATTCGGAAAAAGTTGAAGATGCTTCACCTACGAAATTAATTTCATTGAAAAGAGATGAGAAAACTAAGAATCTTCTTGCTCCACCTCGGCCGACATCTTTGCCGCTAAAGTCTTTGAGATCGTCAATGACAGGAATGACTTTGATAAGCCCCGAGACTCCGAGACCTAAGAAAAAATATGGCCAGTTGTATATTAATGGACAGTATTATACGTATTTAGGTTTGAAATGCTCGACCCGTGTTTATTATTGCTGCTTACATCCACCACAGCCAATGTACGTACCTCAAGGTGCTGATTCGAAATTGTCTATGTATTCCAATTGGCAAACTGTTCCATCTAATTCGAATGAGTTGAATCCAGCGACTGCTATGGCTTGCTATGAGTCCCGGCAAAGAAAAAATAATGGTTATTCAATAGCAGGGATTAAAAAATTGGAGTATATGCTTACACATTCGAGTTATTGGACATTCAAACAGCGGGAAAAAGAAAAGGATGAAAGATGTGATGAAGCTGAAAAGTGTGATATAGTACAGGTACGTAATAAGATAGTCAGCCCATCTTTCACTGACTGGCCCAGTTCTTTGTGCCTCCTTTTTGGGTTGGGTATCTTTTGAAAAACTAAAATAAATTATGAAATTACAATTCCTGTGCCATCGCCCTAAGGATCACAAGAAATAGAAACCATTTGATAAGTTATAACTATTTTTAAATGAAATAACTTTTAAATTTATCAAGATAAATTTTTAAGAGCAAAAAAAGTTTTATTGCGCAACACTAATAAATTGAAAAAGTTAATTAGAAAATTGTGTTTACAATGAAAGTATGATTATAGATCCCTGTCGTCGAAGATCGAGTGTCACCATTGAAAGAAACGTCTTCTGTAGAAAAAGAAAATGTCAAAACAACGTCTCCTATGGAAACCGAAACGCCTATTCAATTAAAAGGGAAGCATAAAAGCAAAGACGTAAGATAAATTTTTGTTTGTTTACTATTGTAAAAATATTAGCGCGCCAGTTCTTTTAGACAGTGATCACACAATCTGAAGGCGCTTGTAAGAATCTCATTCTCACGGCAGTGTTCATTAAAGCTTGTTAATTACTCGAATCCGCAGCAAATATTCAACCCAAGCGCGCAATGTGAATATGGTGTATTCTGAATGTTGTGAATTTTTTTTTTTTTTTAAATTTCTAATCCTCATCTTAAGACTCCCTGACATAGAATCGTCCTAGCAGGGGTGTACAACTAAAATACCTTCTCCGGTACGTTTTCTGCAACGGTTTTTATAAGGAATAACATACGGGAAATGACAATTATTCAATTACTTCTATATTAGAATACTGATTTGGATATCCCTCCTAAATTATATTGGTAATTATTGGGGGGGGGGGGGGGTTTACTTGAATTGAGTATTTTTATTTCAACAAATTGTTCTAATATCCGGTCGTAATTTTTATTTTTTCCCTGTTGTAATAATATGAGGAATGCTAAAGGAGCATGAGTTGTCCAGAATTGCTTAGGTCCTCATCTTAAAAAAATCCAAAAGTTATTATCTCACCGTTACGAACTTTAGGTAATGCGGATTGTGATTGATTTAAGAGTTTATAATTTCTTTGCTTAAATAAGTGCATTTGTCAACTGAGCATTGTACATTGTTCAATCATTTTTTTTTTTGTTGCCACTGTAGTTTTAAAAAAACTAAAATTTTATTGTTTTACCTAGTCTTGTCCAGAAGCACCTTCGCGAGAACCAAAACGCGTGCGAATATTCGAAGGAGGGTATAAATCTAACGAAGAATATACTTATATAAGAGGTCGAGGACGTGGAAAATACGTCTGCGAAGAATGTGGAATTCGATGCAAAAAACCTAGTATGCTCAAAAAACACATTCGTACACATACAGACGTTCGACCGTTCACCTGCAAACACTGTAATTTTTCCTTCAAAACTAAAGGTATAAAGAGTGAAAAAAAAATTGTGCGGAAAATAATTAACCATCACTTTAAAATTGCAGGGAATTTGACAAAACACATGAAATCCAAAGCCCATCACAAGAAATGTGTGGAATTAGGAATCGATCCAGTACCCGTCTCTATTGATGATGCACATATTGATGAAGAAGCACTTGCAAGACAGGTTTAGAGATACAATCAACTCTTACCTATTTGATTTTAAATAGAAAAAAAGTTTGATATCTTCAGATTAAGAACTTTTTTTTTTCGTTTTATGAGCCAGTATTTTGTCTCTATTATCTTTCAGAAGTCATTTAAATCAGTTGCACCCTGATCTTTCAGAAGTCATTTAAATCAGTTGCACCCTGATATAATGAGTCGATTTTAAATAAATAAATAAATAAATAAATAAAAAAAAAAAAAAAAAAAAAAAAAAAAAAAAAAAAAAAAAAAAAAAAAAAAAAAAAGAAAGAATTAATAACAAAAATTCATTCTGAAAATCTTATCGTTTTTCCTTAAAATTAAACTTGGCAATAAACTTTGAATTTTTTTTCAAATTTTCTATATAAAATTTGATATGGAAAGTAGAGACAACAAATAAGTTCGTCATATACAATTGCTCTTGTATATAGATTAATGAATGTTGATAATTAGTTATTGATAATGTATAACAAACTTTTATTTAAAATCAACAAGTTTAACTTTCTTTTAATGGTTGTAACAAAATGTATTAAATTGATTTAACTTTCAGGAAAAGTACGAGAAAGAATTTGGAAAATGTACGGATGATGATGATGAAGACGATGAGGAGGAAGAGGATGACGAAATGGATGAAGATGAGGAAGAGGATGAAGAAGAAGAAGAAGATGATGACGACGAAGTTGATTCTGTGAAAAGTGAGGAAAAGCGGAAAAAAATCGTCATCGATGCAGTGCCTGGCCAATTTGATGACGCAGCAGAAGAACCAAACAAGAGCGAAGGCAAGACGAAATTCCCAGCTGAGGAAGAAGTTGCTCGAAGTTTACTAGACTTATCCAATCACGGAAATTCTTCAGAAACCCTCGTGAAAGAACCAAAACGAAGTCCTGAAGCAACCATTAGGGAAGACAAAAAAGCTGAAAAGAGAACCATTAGCCCGACACCAATATCAGTTCTCCCCACATCCGCTTCTTCAATACTAGAATTCAGGCCAGGAACACCGTACGAACCGGACCACGACAGCAAACAAGCTAATGAAGAATTAATTGGAAATCCGAGAGTTGTGTGGCAGCATAAACGACTTTCCGAAACCCAAGATGCCACTTCACCCTTAGCGTATGTAAGTTTTCCACCCGAACGAGAAATGCTGGCAAAAACTCGCCGATATGAAGAAACACCATCTCCACATTTGGACTTTGCAGCACCGGTTGTTAACATTGACCCTACTCCTTTATACCCACCTGAACATGAGGGCAATCCAGTTGTTTATTTGAAATCGAAAAGCAGGTTTTCTCCCCATTTTGGGATATCTGGTCGGTCAATGGATGCTAAAGATGAAACGGGCGTAGATGAGCCAATGGATTTGAGTGTGGGGAGTGTTCCACGAATCGGATTTGCCCAACCTTATATTGAGGATGGGGCTTATCCATATTGCGCATCTCCCCGGATGATGGCAGAACGCCGATCCGTATTGGTTTCACCGTGCAGAGAAAGTAATTTGCAAGCTAACAATGCCGGGGAAATATATGAAACTATTTCACCGCCTCCTGTTAATTACGATCACAGTTCCGAAGAATTTACGAACTCAATTTCAGCATATAACAAAACCAACGGCATGCGATTGGGTTGTTCTCCGCCGCCGGTTCCAATGGACCAAGTATGGGAAATGAATGAACCTCAGATGGATAAAAATTGCTCTATGTTGCACGCGTATTTGACTGAGAAACAAACAGATACAAGCAAAGAAAAAAACTCGGGTAATGGTGCTCCAACTATTCAAATGCGTAAAAGTTTAGAGTTAACTGCTGGTCCTTCAGTTGCATCAACTTCGTCTGGTGGTGAACGCATATATATTGGTATGGCATTTTAAATTTCCATTATTAAACTTTTTTTTAAAATGTTTTGTCTTATAGGGAGTGACGGTATTGCATCGAAACATAGATCTGAATTTGTCATGCCTCTTCATAGGTGTGTACTTTTTTCATGAGCTTTTTTATTTTAATGCCCAAGTTGCAATTTCAATATTATGATAAAATTCAATGAATGTTTTTGTAACTAATTATAATAATTTAAGAGATTACTTTTTAGCAGTCTCAGTAATGCCGTTTTTGTGTTTTAGGTCAATGGATGACGGAAAATGTGTTTGCAATATTTGCAACAAACCCTTTACTAAAAGCAGTCAACTTCGCCTGCATGTTAATATTCATTACTTTGAACGTCCATTTCGATGTGACAGTTGCGCTGTCTCATTTCGCACGAAAGGTCATTTGCAGAAACATAAGCGGTCCGTTAGCCATTACAACAAGGTTCGATTTAACATAGATTTAAATTTTCTGTTATTTTTATTTAATGCTTTGTTTGAGTAGGTTAATATGAATATGACTTTTGGTACTCCGACAACTGACAATCCACGCCCTTTCAAATGCATTGATTGTAAAATCGCATTTCGTATCCATGGTCATTTGGCGAAACATCTTAGGTCAAAAATGCACATAATGAAACTCGAATGTCTGGGCAAACTTCCTTTCGGCACATACGCTGAAATTGAACGCTCTGGTGTTAATCTGAGTGAAATCGATACAACTGATTGTGAAAATTCTCTTGACAGTCTACGGGTAAATACATTTATAATAAATTATACCAAGGGGTGTTGATGTTGTTATGACTAAAAAATTAACAAACAAAAAGCTGTCGGTCTTTCAACAAAGAAACGCTTTATTTGATGTGTTTTGTTGTGTCACAGTAAATATGGGTAGTTACAATTAAATAGCCTATCAACTTGCAAATTGTTCGATCCATAAAAATTTGATCATAGTTTAATCACTTGAAACATTTTTTAAGCTATACAATAGTTCATTTTACATTATTACCTTTTGATCAAATGACTAAAATGAGATCAAGTGATCACTTTTTAAAATCATTTTTTGATCATTTGGTAATCAAGAAACACTGATTACAAATGACTACAAAGTGATCGAATTTATTTGTAAGAGAGGCTATTGCGAGAAAGACTTTTGGTTGTCGTTTGGTAAATCAATGTTGATAGTACTAGCCGAAACACCTCATAAAAGTTGGCATACTAATTGTTTTCTCAAATTTTAGACAATGGCTCAACGATTTTATGATAAAGATCCCAGACGCCAACCTTGTTGGCCGCGCGAACGGACGACAAGCGGCTGCTCAACTGATGATGGAAGTGACATTGTTCAAGTGACTGATGACCCAGCTGAAGGCGGTGCTCGATACAGAAGTTTATCTTTAAACGAAGTTGGTGGGCGCGTATCTCCAGATTGTGAAGATGTAGAATTACTTGGAACTCAAGCAGAATGTGGAACCCCCGGAATGAAACGAGAACCACACGAAAGAGTCCGAAATGATACCTTTCCGCCGGAATCCCAGACTCAACATCCCGCCTGGGAGCAAATGTTGCGGCATCAGTCTATTGAATCTCTTGGTCAAGAATACGAAGATATTTCCGATGCAGAATCTGAACCAGATGGAATAGCTGCGTGTTCCCTATGCCGACAAGTTTTCAAAGACATGAAAACTCTACAACTGCACGTATACGTAGATCATCCAGAAGCAAGAGACAGTGCAATGCGACCTCCTCGAACGCAACCTCCACATTCAAGAATTAGAAGCGTCAGTTTAAATGCTGATTCGTCTTCGGCTGTTGAAATGACAGCAGACGGGTTGCCCAATGACGTCGCGGTTGCTATGGAAATTCGCAGGAATACATTGTCAGAGAATGCGGCTATTGCGATGGAGATGAGGAGAACAAACAGTTTTTCTGGTAAATATTTTAGACAGTGCAATGCTAAAGAAAATTAGTTAGCAATTGCAGTATGTCAATTTCTATTGATGACTAAACTAGACAAAATAGTTACTTTATTGATTGCTCACACCAAGCAAGTGGAAGCTTACTTAACGTCAAGTAAAGTTACTAGTTTAAAGTAAAAAAGAATTGATTTAAAACTGGTCAATAGTTATTTTGATACCAATTTGCGTTCTGATGTGGCTGCATACACGTTATATAAATGTTTGCCTTGTAAGTTTTTATCAATCTTGATTTACTTTTTTTTTCAGATGAAAAAATGTTACGTTGGTAGGGCGTAAAGACCAAATTTCGATTTCATCCATTTCAAAGCCACGTCATCTGTTTCAATTTGTTTTTCGAGTGGTTATTGCATCGTTATACCATAAACCTGGTCATTATTTATGCTTTTCCATGCAGTTAGTTCCTATTTAATTCAAGGTATTAAAACAGTTATTCTGAATTTTATTTCAGCAATGTAAAGTTATGCATTTTTTTTTCAGTTTTTATTAAAAATGCTGATGTGACAATCTCTTCAAAATATCTGTATGAATACAAAAATTGTGCTGCCCCCTGTGCCAAGTTGCTCCGTAATATCCAAGTTGCCAAATTTCAAGCTCAAAAGCTTTACCTCCATTTATCTTCCACATCGCCACATATGTTTGTAAATATTGTACAGTTGAATCTTGCAATTATCCTTATCAAAGTTTGATAAAGGACCTTAAACTTTGTGTGCCAACATACGCTTGTTCCATTTCATTTTAAAAATATTTTAAGTTTTTTAACTATTTGCATTTGTACGTATCTTAAATGGGCACTTGTTGTTCTCTGTCAAATTAAGACGTTTAAACAAGTTCTGTAAATATGTTTAAAGTTCGTTAAAAATGTACCGCGTTAAAAACGTTAGAGGTTATAAAATTATAATGACTCGTTTCATTTTTTTAAATTAATTTTTATCTGTAATTTTTCGCGATTTGGATTTTAGAAAGAATAGTAATGGGAAAGAATAGTAATGGGAATGAATATAGTCAATTGTTATTACAACTTTTTAACTTGTAAATTTGTTGTTGATATTTG
>JAQGAS010001250.1:0-22736 GCA_034686365.1 Pachymerium ferrugineum | reverse complement strand
AGGAAAACTATTACGAATGCATTACGAACAGCAATCAAACCATGCACGTGATCAAAATAACACTCCACGGTGACATAAACTATGTAGATCTGAAAAAACAGAGTAGCAACGCAAACGAGTGCAACAAATAGGACTACAATTAACAGTCTGCAGGGGAAGTATTTCCAGCAACAACGACAAAAAAAATTTGGGATGACGTAGAGAGGAGCGAAGAGTGAGCACCGGCCTGTGAGTAAATTGAAGTTAAATTCATTGCCTGAAATAAATCAATTTTAAAATTATTATTATTAGTTAGTAAGGGAAATTTGAAAACTCTTATTAGTAAAGCTATATTTGTATTAAACTGATGCGTAATCGATTAATATAGTTGTGATAACGTCACAAGTTCTGAATGTTTATCCTACATTACGTTGTGTACTCGTAAGAGATAACACCACAACTAGCGAAAAAACTTATTGGCTCATAAAAATGCAGTTTTACTGGCTTTACTGCGATTTTTCAGCCGTGTAGACAAAAATTATTTTGGTAATCTTATCTTAAGTTGTACTATAATAATTTTTAAATTGTCGTATAAATATGTTAATGCCTTATTGCAATTTTATTTGACACATTAAACATTTAAAAGATAAAGTTATATTGTTTTCAAAATTTTACTGAAACAAATTACCTCCTATGTCTAAAACAGTGTCTGTTGAGATTTGGTTTTCCTCATATGGGTTAGTGCCTATAATAATAATAATAATCGCAACGTATAAATATGTTAATGCCTCATTACAATTTTTTGACACATTAAACATTTAAAAGATAAAGTTATATTGTTTTCAAAATTTTACTGAAACAAATTACCTATGTCTAAAACAGTGTCCGCTGAGATTTGGTTTTCCCCAAATGGGTTAGTGCCTATAATAATAATAGTCGCAACTTAAGTTAATCGATACAAGAGTCAGTGTTATGTTAACTAGATATACACGTCAAATATTGACCTACTTCACCTGGAAGCAAATATGCAGACTGGTCTAACTTTGAGCGTAGAATATATTACCTTAATCTACGGTTATTATTTACCAAAATTTTACTTGGTTATTTTGTAACCGGCAAATAACTTAAAGCGAATTAATTTGGGTTATTGACTTCTTAAGGAACATGATTTAAGGATTGCCGAAATCATTATTTTATTGTAGATGATGAAGTCGTTACTTACAAAAAGGTATCGAAACTGCGTTACATGCCTTTTGTTACCTTTGTTGTAACCAACGATTGACTAGTACTTGGTCTTTCTTCTAGGTTAATTGATGGACGTAGTGGTTGACGCTCCTTTGTCTATATAGTGATTCAGATTTTATACCATTGCATTTAATGTTTTATGTAAAGGTTTCATACCTTTTCATCGGCTGGTTCTTTGTCACGAACGCGGATACTTGTTGAACGCGTCATCAGTCTGCCGATGGCTGTAATGTCTTCACACAAAACTCGCGCTCTTTAAATGCTTATTTAAAAAATTAAAAAAACATGATAAGAGATTGGTTTAGATAAACCACCTCTTGAAAGATTAGTAACGTGTAATGTTACTCGTTATGTAATGTTACTCGCGCTCTTTAAATAAAGGATTGGTTTAGATAAAACACCACCTGAAAGATTGCCAAAACTTAAATTTGGATAACTTTCATGACAATAACACATAGATATGAATAGGATTTAAGAAAAGTATTTACTTAGTTTAATGCAATTTTTTTAACAAGTTGAAAATGTGACTCTTCTATTTGTGTCAAGATCATATCTCACTACAGTTCTTACATTTCTTTACTTGAAGTCACCTCTAAAAATATAACAGATTAGTTTGTGCTGTTTACTGAATTCAAAATCGGTAGATTGTCGATACAAAAGACGTTCGAGTTGAGATAGAACGTTGTCGAGCGAAAAACTTGGGTGCTCCAACTGTTGACATAATCTTTCGCCCAAGTGAGTGATCAAGTTGTTACCAGACATTAGCGTGTTGTCCTTTCAGGCAGTTAATATTGATGCCAAAATATGAAATCAACGATCAAACTTTATTAATTTTAATATTTAGTTAAAACAACGTATAATAACAAAATTCCCTTATCATAACTAACTCATTTCGATCGCACGATTCAACGGGCGCACTCCATTAATTATTGTAATCACTGCTTACTATTGCGTTAAAAAAATTTCTGGTAGTTCCATTTATGCATTCCAAAAGGTCTTTAATCTACCTTTTTTTGTGCTGTTAGAAAATTATTACAGTAATATGCTATCAAAACTCGGGTTTTAAGCAAAGCCATTCTGAAAAAAGTGAAATAAAACTTTATTTTTAAAATTGAGTTTTGACACCATTTTTTTCTTTTGACGTCACATCTATTAACTGAATCAAAATTTAAAAACTTTAATAAAAATTTAAACTAATGCACAAGAAAAGTTAAACACTTCTTACAACAACAAACTTGTTACATTGGTCGTTGAATTATTCACGTCTCCCCAATTACACATAGGAAAATAATAATCGCTAAATGAATCTCTAAGCTCAATATCATAATTAATTTGTGATAATATATCATACGTTATAACTACTTTAACAACAAGCATAATCGCAATCGATAGTTTCTGTATTTTAAAGATTCCACCAATAGTGAATGACGGTGTTTCAGAAAAGGTCTCCTGCATAGCAATGAGCTAAAAACAAAAATAAAAAATAAAATTCAGTTATAAAATTAAAATAAATACACACTTTGGTTCGCAAAATTAACCCAGCTGTTTTTAAATCTTCATCAGCATCGCAATTATTCAAAAACGTCAATACCGCATGTTTGTATTGACTAGTTCTGCTGGTATAAGCACTTGGAATCCGCAGTGCCACAACGAATGATTGTACCAAGAGAAAAATGCACAAGAAAAGCCAAATGAAGAAACTTGGATAATGCACATGCAAAGTATTTTGGGTAATAAAATGCAAATATAACAACAATAGAGGCGCAGCTGCTGCACTTGTTGATATTAGAATTCCAAATAAAACCAACCAACGAATTTTAGCATCAATTGCAGATACAATATTTAAACTTGATGTGCAATTTTTGGACATTTGCGTGAAATTTTCAGTAGCCTTTTGAATTTGGTCAATGCTTCTAATATTCTGTAATAAAAAAAATAAAATTTACAAATTAGGACTACAATAAAACCAATTAAACAAAACCTTACACTTTTAGCTAAAATTTTCATTGCTTCTACAATTGGATCCAGTTGGGCAATGAAATCACAAACTGTGTAGCAAATTATCCAAAAGAATTGACGCATACAAGTTACCACGCATAATAGTATAAAGTCAGACGTCCAAAGAAGCCAAGTTGTGGTATATGGATATAATACATGCAAGTGGTAGATAACAGGTAATGTGCTAAAGCATAAACTGTTAATGAAAAGAAAAGGCCATCCACAAATGACTCGTCTGTAGTTACTTTTACAATAAGCGACAAATTTAGACCAAACACTGGGTAGCTCTTTAGTGACAGGTTCATTGACAACCTCATCATTAGCAGGTTCATTGACAGTCACCTCAAAATCCTGCTGGTGGACATTTATAATTTGTATTATGTCACTGAACCCTGGTGGACAATACATGCGATCTTCTTCATTTCTATTCTGATTAAAGAATTTCCGAGTAGAGTAAATAACTGGGACAAGGAAAACTACTACGATTGCGTTACAAATAGCAATCAAACAATGCACGTGGTCAAAGTAACATTTCAGAGTGAAGTAAACAATATAACTTTGAAAACCAAGAGTTGCAACGCAAACGAGTAGAACAAATGAGACTACAATTAACTGTCTGCAGCGGAGGTATTTCCAGCAACAACGGCAAATAATATTTGGGATGACGTAGAGAGGAGCGAAGAGTGAGTACCAGCCTGTGAGTAAATTGAAGTTAAATTGATTGCCTGAAATAAATCAATTTTGAAATTAATTTTAATAGTTAGTAAGGGGAATTTGAAAACTCTTATCAGTAAAGCTATATTTGTATTAAAGTGATGCGTAATCGATTAATATAGTTGTGATAACGTCACAGGTTCTGAATGTTTATCCTACATTACGTTTCGTACAAAATAACACTAAAACTTATTAGCTCATAAAAATGCAGTTTCACTGCTTTACTGCGATTTTTCAGCTGTGTAGACAAAACTGTGTTACATACCTATTGTTACGAGGCAATCCAACGATTGACTGGTACTTGGTCTTTCTTCTTGGTCAATTAATGAACGTAGTGGTCGACAGTTTGCCTATATAGTGATTCAGATTTTATACCGTTGCATTTAATGTTTTATGTAAGGGTTTCATACCTTTTCATCAGCTGGTTCTTTGTAACGAACGCGGATATTTGTTGAACGTGTCATCTGTCTGATGGTTTAAGTAGCATGTAATGTCTTCCAACAAAACTCGCGATCTTATTTAAAAAATTAAAAAAACATGATAAGAGATTGGTTTAGATAAAACACTTCTTGAAAGATTTCCAAAACTTAAGCTAACAAAAAACAGACTTTGCTCTAATGCCAAGAAAAGGTTCCTGATTGATATCTAATTAACTGTCAATATCTAACTTACGGGAAAAAAAATTTCTTACATTTCTTTACTTGAAGTCACCTCTAAAAATATAACAGATTAGTTTGTGCTGTTTACTGAATTCAAAATCGGTAGATTGTCAATATAAAAGACGTTCGAGTTGAGATTGAACGTTGTCGAGCGAAAAACTTGGGTGCTCCAACTGTTGACATATTCGCCCAAGTGAGTGATCAAGTTGTTATCAGACATTAGTGTTGTCCTTTCGGGCATTTAATATTGATGCCAAAATATGAAATCAACTATCAAACTTTATTAATTTTAATATTTACTTAATGCAACGTATAATAACAAAATTCCCTTAACATAACTAACCCATTTCGATCGCACGATTCAACAGGCGCACTCCACTAATTATTGCTAATCACTGCGTTGAAAAAATTTCTGTTAGTTCCATTTATGCATTCCGAAAGGTCTTTTGTTGTATGAGGAGTGTATGCAGTTGCATGTTTAAGGACGTAAGGTGCAGCCCAATAAAAAAAAAACCTTCAAACCAACTAATGTCGTAAAATACTTAGTATCAATATTTATTAATCCGCCCAGTGTAAATGCTGGTGGCTTCTGAAACAAGTTTTCTTTTGCAAATCTGACATTATAATTCTTATTCTGTCAAAATTCGGGTTTTAAGCAAAGCCACTATGAAAAAATGTGAAAAAAAAAACTTAATTTTTAACATTTGAATTTTGACACCATTTTTTCTTTTGAAGTCACATCTGTTATCTAAATCAAAATTTAAAAACTTAAATAAAAATCAAAACTAATATACAAGAAAAGGTGTAGTTATTCCAACAACAAACTTGTTACATTGGTCGTTGAATTGCTCAAATCTCTCCAATTACACAAGGGAAAATAGTAATCTCCAAAAGTATCTCTAAGATCAACAGTGAGATCAATGTGTGACAATATATCATACGTTATAATTATTTTAACACAAAAAATAATCGCGAGCGACAGTTTCTGTAGTTTAAAAAGCCCACCAACAGTGAATGACGGAGTCCGAGAAAATGTCTCCTGCATAGAAGTAAACTAAAAACGAAATTAAAAAATATAAACTCAGTTATAAAATTAAAATAAATACACACTTTGCTTCTCAAAATTAACCCAGCAGTTTCTAAATCGTCATCATCGCAATTATTATTCAAAAATGCCGATACCGTATCTCTATACTGATCAATTCTGCATTCATAAGCACTTGGAATCCGCAGTGCCACAATGAATGATTGTACGAAGAAAAAGACGCAGACGAAACACCAAATGAAGAAACTTGGATAATTTACATGCAAAGTATTTTGGTTATTAAAATGCAAATATAATAACAATAAAGGCGCAGCTGCTCCACTTGTTGATACTAAAATTCCAGATAGAACGAACCAACGAATTTTAGAATCCATTGTAGATACAATATTTAAAATTGATGTGCATTTTTTGGACATTTGCGTCAAATTTTCAGTAACCTTTTGAATTTGATCAATGCTTCTAATATTCTGTAACAGAAATAAAAATATTCAAGTTATAAATTAAATGTTTTACTGGAAGTCCTTTAAGTAAAACCTTACACTGGCAGCCAAAATTTTCATTGCTTTAACAATTGGATCCATTTGGGCAATATCATCACAAATCATGTAGCAAATAATCCAAAAGAATTGACGATTACAAGTTTCCACGCATGATTGTATGAAGTCAGAGGTCCAAAGAACCCAAGTTTTGGGATTGGAAGATAGTACATGTAAGTGGTACAGAACAGGCAATGCGCTAAAGCAAAAACTGCTAATGAAAAGAAAAGGCCATCCACAAATGACTTTTCTGTAGTAATTACAAGCAACAACAAATTTAGAACAAACAGTAGGTTGCTCATCATCAATATTTTCTTCATTATCATTGAAAATCTCCTCAATATTCTGCTGGTGGACATTTACAATTTGTATTAAGTCCCTGAACCCTGGTGGACAATACATGTAATTTTCTTCAATCTTATTGTGCTTGAAATATTTCCAAACAGAGTAAATAACGGGAATGACGAAAACCGAAACAAATACATTACGAATAGCAATTAAAACATGCACGTGATCAAAATAACACTCCAGGGTGACATAAACTACGTAGATTTGAGTACCAACAGTTGCGAGGCAAACATATAGACCAAACGGTACTACAATTAATAATCTACAGAGGGAGTATTTCCAGCAACAATAAATAATATTTGGAATGACGTAGAGGGGGGCGAAGAGTGAGTACCAGCCACTGAGTAAATTGTTGTTAAATTCATTGTCTGAAACAAAATCAATTTTGAAATAAATTTGAACTTATCAGTAAATTTATTTTGGTTATAAATTGTTGTGTAATCCATTAATATAGCTGATGACATCACTGAACGTTCATCCTATTCTGATATCCCGAAATTAAAAAACCCAGCTGGAGAAAAACCGTGAAAACTGGTCAATTTTTTAAGTTTAATTGCGGGTTTTTACCCGGGTAGTAAGAGTTAATAATAACAAAAATCATTTTAAATTTATGGGATTTACAATGGTGTTAATTTGCAATCAGAAGAGTTTTTGAATTATTCATTGATTTCTTTGCGGTTTTATGTTCAACAGACTAATAAACTAAAATAAAATTGTTTTTTTTACCTATGTCTACAATAGTGTCCGTTGATTGAATGCTAGTCGAAAGCCTCTGCCTCTGCCTTCTATTGATTAATGGCTGTCTGTCTGTCTATAAAATGGTTGACAATATTAAAAATTGTAACACTTAAGTTTTTACACACACATACCTGTCTGTTATTATTTAAATGGCTTTTTGAACGTGTCATGTTGATGTTTAATGCTTGACGACCTTAAGTGTCTACTTTTCAAAGTTTAATCTAATCTTAAAACCTTAAGAAAACATACTTCTCTTATTTGTTTTGATAAAAAACCAACTCGGATGTCAATTAATCAAAAAATTTGATTAAATAAAACAATATGACCTTTCAGAAAATGATATAGGGTAATTTATCATTTTATTAGGATGCAGTGATTAAACTCATATAGTCGTGTACACTTTACAACAATTATACTAATTTTAACTATCTGCTGCTCTATTATACACCAGTTATATTCAAATCTCCGGTACAATCAGTGAAATAATAATTTCTCACAGTCCTTGGGGGTTCATAAACGACCACATGCCTTATAAGAATCGGAATGGCACCTACCGTAATCAAGATCTTTACTGCAGATGCTAACGCTATACAAACACTTTTCAGATGTACAAGCCCGGCCAATGTAAATGAAGGTTCACGTTTGAAAAACTTTTCATTCGCAAATTCAAACTGAAAAAAAAATAAAACATGATGAAGGTAAATTTACATTGAGTTACCCAAAATGATTTTAATTACGTCTTTTTGCAATTCCGGACACTCAACGCATATAAGCCTACTAGAAAAAGCGTTCTGATAACGAGTCATTAATGATTTATACGTGCCAGGAATAGTGTAAAGTTTATAGTAAGTATAGAATATAAAAAAGAACCGGAAAACTAGCCATGGACTGTAAAATAACAGGAGAACCAAAGGGGACCATTCGTCGTTCGTTGGTAATGACAATACCAGTTGCATTAGCGGTGCAGAGAAACCAATCACAAATTCAATCGTTCCAAATAAAAGAAACCATTTGATTTTTCCGTCAATATGTTCGATCACTCTTTTAATATAAACACATTTCGATGTTATAACCGTCAAATTTTTGTGATCCAGTTTTTGGTTGCACGATTCTGATGACAGGTGGCGGTCGATTCTCTCTTTTAAATCTTCTGTTAACTATTTCGGGGAAAAAGTGATAAAGTAAATATATTTTTAAAAGTAATGTAAACCTACTTTTTCATCTTTGTAGTTATTTAATTTCTTTTCACCTTGGTCAATCCTTTCGAACTGCTTTAGTTCCATACCATTGCCATTTCTTTCACAGTCATTTCTTGAACTTTTTTCCATTTCTACCACAAGTGGTTCTAATTGGCATTTGATCTTCTCGCGAATACGATCACAAATAATACATAAAAACTGATTATGATAAATTCGAATACCAGCAAGAAGTAAATCTGCAAATGTAATGAGCCAATCATCAGCAGTATACTCATCAATATCAACAATATTCGGATTTAAAATTGGAATAAAAACAGTCAGGTAGAAAGCAGTAAAAAATAAAAAATACCAAGTGAAGAAAAAATTGTAAATCATATTCAGAAAATTATGAAAGCATTCGCTACGCTTGTTATACTCTTCTTTCTCTTCATCTCGGTCTATATATTGCGTAATCGTATGATAACAAGCTGGACAATAAGTATCGCTTCGTTCCATGTCTCTTCCGTACCATACGGCAAGAATCATCGCAATCACAGTTGATATAGAGCAGACGTTTCTTGCTCCTTCCATAACATGCAGAAAGTCACGGTAGCAAATAAAGGTGTTGTTGATTGTACTCCATAGAGGTAACGCAATCGTGAAAGATGCTAAAACCAGAATAGTCCAATAGGTAAATTTGTAGACATATGGGTTGCAGCAACCACAGCAATTAAGAATTTTTTTTAGAATCCATATAGGAAAGAATATTGACCAGTGTTTTGTAAAATATTGGTGATATTGCAGGTTCTGGTCTTTTGAATCTATAAATTAAAATTATATTAGTTACAATTAAAAATTTGTGATGCAATATGCATCAACTCAACTTACAGGTTAAAGGTGTTCTCGAATTTTTTCTAGTCATAATGATATCGAAAGTTTCCTAACACCGCATTTTACATATAGTTTGAAACAAACCAACTCTTAAACACAAATTTAGTACAATTTAAAAAAAATTATCAGATGCAGTTGATTATATAATAAGAGTTAAAATTTTGTTTGATAAGATGGATTTAACCATTACACATACAGGGTACTGTAGTTAAAAACTTTTATCAAACCTAAAATTAAAAGTTGTAGAAGTGGCTCGGGAGTGACAACATTCATAGGATCTCGTCATATCTCGTCCTCGCGCGAGATCCACTAAATTCTTTGTGTATTGCAAGAATGGAGTTAAGAAAAACCTTTATCTCCACCTCCATGATTGCAAGATACTTCAAAGGTAAATTATAGGTAACCTTAACTAGTCGTGTCTAACTATTTGTCTCGCGAGATGTGACAACAAGCTCCTGTGAATGTTGTCACTCCCCTGTGGCTCGCTTCGCTGCGTGACGCTCGTTCGATAAAGGCAGCTCTGCAAGTCAGCAAAATGATGAAATTCAAATTTCACTCAAATTTTACCAGTTTAATGACTCGCTTACATTTTTCAAGTCCAAACACTCTGTTAAATAATTATTTTCAAAAGTATTCGGAATATTGGACATAGGTGCATTTTTCAAAATATACGGTATTGCACCAACGACAGACAAAATTTTCAGACCACTTACAACTACAAAAGCTATTGTATCAAACGGTACCATTCCACCTAGAGTAAACGATGGTGGCTTTGAGAAGAAATGATCGTCAGCAAACGAAAACTACGAGGAAAAATAAAATTAGACGAATAATAATAGGAACTAGATCCCTTTCTTACCTCTGTTTGTAATTCCGGGCATTGCGCGCAACTAATTCGTGCCTCAAAATCACTTTTAAACTGTGATATTAACAACCTGTAACTACTCGGAATGTTATACGCCTTGTAAAGCGTATAGAACATAAACAGAAAACGTATAACAAGCCATGGACTGAAATATAAAAGCGTTAAGGGTAAGGGCTTTCCTCGGTCATGTGACTGCAAACTGGAAATTAACTGCATCGCAGGGGCGGAGAAACCAATGAGAAATTCAACAGTTCCGAATAGAACAAACCACCGAATTTTTTTGTCAATGTTTGAAACCACATTTTGTTCCCCGATGCATAATTTCCTTACTTTCCTCAAAGCGCGATATAAAATTTCTTTTTCAACCTGGAAATATGAAAACACGTCATTTTATCTGCGTTATTTATTTTTCATAGTGAACTTACAATCTCTTCTTCCTCGCTGTCCAAATCGGAATTTGACCCCAATAAATTAAGCTCTTCTCTATCGCACCTTCCATTTTGTTTTGCTTCTTGAGGCGGTTCGATCACGTCATTTATAACTCTTTTTAATTTAAACACCATTTTCTCCTGAATTCGATCGCATATTATGCAAAAAAAAATATTGTGATATACGCGAATAGTAGCAAGAAGGAAATCAGCAATTGCAACAATTATATCTTGCCATGTTTGCTGCTTACTGAGAACAATATCCGTATAAATAATTGGAACGGCTATTGTTAAATAAGAAGTTGTAAGCAGGATACATATCCAAGTGTAAAAAAAATTCCAAAAAAAATTAGAAATTCCGGCGAAAATTTTCTTGTAAGTCCCATTATGTTGTCTTCTGAATCTGCATCTATCTTGTTCTTCTCCTATGTTCGCTTCAATGTATTTGGTTATTGGGTTATAACAAGCAGGGCAGAAGGTATTGCTGTCCAAATAATTCCTTCCACTCCACGCTGCGGCAACCATGGCGAAAGCGGAGGGTATGGAACAAGAGGCTCGCACCGCGTCCAATACGTGCATATAATCGGTGTAACAAAACACCGTGTTGTTTATTAAGCTGCAAATTGGGAGCGCTATTGTAGACGTAAATGCGGCCAAGAGTAACCCGTAAATAATTTTGAATGCGATGCGTTGCACTTGGTTTGGGCACTTGCATAGAATGAGATGTGTGATCTTCTTGAAGGCGAACAACGGGAAGAAGATTGACCAGTAGGCGACGAATAAGTCGTCATATTTACGTTCATCATCTGGAAGAATAATCTCTTGTAATAACTGAAGTTAAACGCTAAAAGAGTCAGTTGTTATGTTGACCAGGAAGTTAGCTATACATATCAAATATTGACCTAGTTCACCTGTGCAAGCAGATATGAAACTGGTCTAATTTTGAAGTTAGAATATATTACCTTAATCTGCGGTTATTGTTTACCAAAATTTTACTTGAGTATTATACGATATTGTAACCGGCAATAACTTAATAACTTTGTTATTATAGTAATCTGACATATTAAGAAAAGTGATTTAAGAAGTGCCGAAATCATTATTTTTTTGTAGATGATGAAGTCATTACTTACAAAAAGTTATCGAAACTGTGCTATGTACCTATTGTTACGACGGAATCCAACGATTGACTAGTACTTGGTCTTTCTTCTTGGTTAATTGATGAACGTAGTGGTTGACGCTCTGCCTATATATGTGATTCAGATTTTATACCATTGCATTTAATGTTTTATGTAAAGGTTTCATACCTTTTCATCAGCTGGTTCTTTGTAACGAACGCGGATACTTGTTGAACGTGTCATCTGTCTGATGGCTTAAGTAACATGTAATGTCGTCCAACAAAACTCGCGCTCTTTAAATGCTTATCAAAAAATTAAGAAACATGATAAGGGATTGGTTTAGATAAAATGCCCGAAAGATTTCCAAAACTTAACCTAACAAAAAAAAAATATACTTTGCTTTTATGCCAAGAAAAAGTTTCTGATTGATATCTAATTAACTGTCAATATCTAACTCTGGGGAAAAAAATTTCTTATATTCTTTTACTTAAAGTCACCTCTAAAAATATGACGGATTAGTTTGCTGTTTACTGAATTCAAATCGAGTTGAGATAGAACGTTGTTAAGCGAAAAACTTGGGTGCTCCAACTCATATTCTTCTGCCTAAATGAGTGATCAAGTTGTCATCAGATATTAGTGTTGTCATTTTGGGCAGTTAATATTGATGCCAAAATATGTAATCTACTGTCAAACTTCATTAATTTTAATATTTACTTAATACAACGTATAATAACAAAATTCCCGTATCATAACCAACCCATTTCGATCGCACGATTCAACGGGCGCACTCCACTAATCACTGCTTATTATTGCGTTGAAAAAATTTCTGGTAGTTCCATTTACGCATTCCGAAAGGTAGTAGTCTTTAATGGTATGAGGAGTGTATTCAGCTGCATGTTTAAAAATGTAAGGTGAAACCCAATACGAAAGAACCTTTAAACCAACTAATGTCGTAAAACACTTAGTATCAATATTTATTAATCCGCCCAAATATGTAAATGCTGGTGGCTTCTGAAACAAGTTTTGCTTTGCAAATGTGAACTGGTATGATAAAAGAGGAGATAATTAATTCTAGTAAATAATTCGTACTCGATTCTTACTTCTTTTATCAATTCCGGACATTGAACAGAAACAACTCCTGCGAGAAAATCATTTTCGAATTGTACCATTAACGTTTGGTAAGTGCTGGGAATCTTTAGAGCTTTATAAAACGTGTAAATTGCAAAGATTAAACGGAAAAAAAACCATAGAATGTAATATACAACAATATGGGCGATTTTTGATTTACTGGATTGAGAAATTGACGTAAGTTGTAGTAGTGGTGAGGTTAACCCCACAAAAATTTCCAAGGTCCCAAAAAAAACAAGCCAGCTAATTCTTTCGTCGATTTCTGATACTATTTTTTTAAACTTTCGACAAATTTTTGCTACTTTGTTTAAAAGCTGCAAATGTATTTGAATTTCTTGTTCAGTTTCCTTTGCTGCCTGAAATTAACAAAGTGAAAGTTAAAATCAGTTAGTCAGTATTAAATTACAAAAAATGAACTTACATGTTCTTCGTCCCTGGCATTTGGGTCTGAAGTGTTTGCAGTTGGTGGGTCTGAATTTGAATTCGTTGGAGAGGCAGGATTTGGCCTTTCTATGGCTCCATACTGGCATCTCTCATTTTTGATTTCAATCACATCCTTTATAAGTTTTTCTAATTCAAACTTCATTTTCTCGTGTATGCGATAACATATAATGCAAAAGAATATGTTGTGATAAATTCTAATGCCAGCAAGAATAAATTCTGCAAAGTTAATCGCGTAATCTTCCGGTTGTTTCATGTGCACAACATTTGGACTAAAAAGAGGGATGACCCAAGTTAAATACAAAGTTGAACCAAACCAAAAGATCCAATTGGAAAATAAACAGTCTAAAGTACACGTATCGCATTTTATCTCATCGTCTTCTTTCTTCTCCTCTATTTTTTTACTCATTATAATGGGTTCGACGATTGGGTAATAATAGGCAGGACAAAATGTCGGCTTAGGATACTTTCTTTCTTTTAGGTTCTTCATTGTCCACTTAAGGGCTAAAACCGTAGCCCAAGCGGTTGATATCTGACAGACAGTCCGAAGCGCTATAAATCCATGTACGAAATCACGATAACAAACCAGCCAATTTTTAACCAAGCAATAAATGGGTAGGCAGACTGATAAAGCGACGATTAACAAGCCTAAGCCAAGTAATATTACACAACACCTATCTTGTGAGCCATTCGGTCTACAGAATTCGTAGTTTTTTAAAACAAGGCAACACGGAGCCGCGAATAAATTGTAAACATAACTACAACAAAACACGAAAACGCGCAAGGGAGCGAAAATTGACCAGCAAGAGTTAAATAAATAGTCCTATTGACCCTGATCTGAATCGCCACCTGATAAAAAAAAATAGTTTAAAAAATGTGGATTAGCGTGTTTACGAGGTTTTTTGAAACAATTTTACCCACCCTTACAAAAAAAATAGTTCATTTTTTGATCATGTTGAAATAAGAATTTCATCACATCATTTTGTAGTCATTGGTGACCATTGCGGCTGATCAATTATAGTTACTAAATGATCAAAAAATGACTAATTTTAATTATTATACCTCTTGTTACTGATGTATTCGATGACTGACCAGACGGCTCTTCTCCTGGGTTAAGTAGACCTGCCTTTATAGCCAAACAAATTGTACAGCATTTCGTATAATGTTTATGTATATTTCATACCTTTTCATCAGCTAACCTACTGCAATAGTAACAGATATTTATTATACCTCTTGTTACTGATGTATTCGATGACTGACCAGACGGCTCTTCTCCTGGGTTAAGTAGACCTGCCTTTATAGCCAAACAAATTGTACAGCATTTCGTATAATGTTTATGTATATTTCATACCTTTTCATCAGCTAACCTATTGCAATAGCAACAGATATTTACTATACGTGACATTCTGTCTGATGCCTTAATAACCTATAATACCTTTCAACAAAATTATCGCTCTCTTTAAACCCTTATCTAAATTATTAAGAAAACATTTAAGGGGTTGGCTTAGATAAAACACCTGAAAATTTGCCAAAACTAACAAAAAACAAAAAACTAGGCTTTGCTATCACGTCAAGAAAAAGTTCCTGGTTGATGACATATCTTATTTACTGATTTTGGTTATACAATCTTAAAAAAAAAAAACTTTACTTATCAAAGACAACATACAAATCATCGGGTTTAAATAGCAAAGTACAGCACTTGACAAAGAGTGTTGTATTAAATTGTGCCATTTAAATTAGTAAACTCAAAACACTCAGTTATATAATAATTTTTAACTGTACTAGGACTGTCATATGCAGTCGCATGATTTATAATGATGGGAAGTGCACCCAAAGAAAATAAAATTTTCACAGCGGTTAACACTCCAAAAGTTATAGTATCGATCTGTATCATTCCTCCTAGTGAAAAGCACGGTGGCTTTTTAAAAAACTTATCGTTCGCTAATAAAAACTGAAAAAAAAATTCATTTTTAATACCGTATTTACAATTAAAATGATGATTGTACTTACGTCTTTTTTCAAATCTGGACATTCAACGCAAATAATTCGAGCTGTAAAAGCGTTCTTGAATCGAACCAACAGTGATCGATAAGTACTGGGTATGTTATAAGCTTTATAAATCGTGTAAAACATGAATAGAAATCGAATAAAAAGCCATGGACTGTAATACAAAAGAATTAAAAGCGTTGGTGCCCGGTCGCTTGTTTGTAAAGTCGATATTAATTGCATCGCTGGTGCAGAAAAGCCTACAATGAATTCAGCAATACCAAATAGAATAAACCATCGTATTTTTTTGTCGATGTTTGAAACCATCTTTTTAATGCAAATACATCTTCGCACGACTCTGGTTAAAATTTTGTGATCAACATCTTGACTACAAGGAGAGTGAAGATGTTTCGCGATTCGATCCAAAACTTCTTTCTCAACCTAAAAATAATTTGTAAAAAAAAAACAAATTAATTAAAAAAAAAATTAAACGAATTTTTTTTACTAGTTTCTTACATGTTCTTCTTCATCGCTGTCAAATGGCTCTCTTCTCGACTTTTTTAATGATCGTTTAGAATGTGACGCGTTTTCTTCTTGCTGCATATTCACTACACTATCGACGATTTGTTTCAATTTAAACGTCATTTTTTCATGTATTCGATCACATATAATACAGAAGAATATATTGTGATAAACCCGAATAGTAGAAAGAATGAAATCGGCGATGGAAATAAGTATATCTTCCCATGTGTATTTTTCTAAGTCTGCTATGTGTGGGTTGAGGATTGGTATGACTACTGTTAGATATGTAGTTGCAAGAAGCAAACAAATCCATGTGTAAAAAAAATTCCAGAACAAGTTTAAAACGTATGTGATAATTTTTTTGCACTTTCCACTGTCCGGACGGTTTGCTCGAATTTTGCATCTTTTCATTTCTTCTCCTTTATTTTCTTCAATGTATTTGGTTACGGTGAAATAACATGCGGGACAATATGTGTTGGTGTCTAATTCTTTTCTTCCTTTCCACGCTGCAAAAATCATAGCCAAAACGATGGGTACGGAACAAAAAGTACGAATCGCTTCCAGTACGTGCATGTAATCACGATAACAAATGAGGATGTTGTTTACTATGCTCCAAAGTGGTAAGACAATTGTTGATACAAAAATAGCCAAGTAAAAAATATAGAGACTTTTGAATGCAATATTACGGCAGTTATCCGAAAAACAGTAAAAAAGTGTGAATGTGATTTTTTTGAAAAGATACAAAGGAAAAAATATAGACCACCAAGCATTAAATAAGTCGTCATATCGAGGTTTGGCTGTATAAAAAATTGTTAAGTTTCAAATGAAATGTAGACAATACACAAAAGATTGGTTTGTTTACCTCGTTTGACAGATGAGCCTGAATTACTGGCTACTTCCATCGTCAAATTTATTAATCGATTAACATTCACAACTATTGTCTTTGGAGCCACTTGCTTCGTTTACTTACACTACACTAAAATTTAGAGCGTTGATGATAAGATTAAATTAAGTGTCTGATAAAGACTGGAACTCTTGTGAAGTTGGTTTTTCCCTTCCTCTGAAAAAATGATCAAATTTAGTTTAAATAAAAAGCCGTTTAAAGGTTAACAAACGCAAATGGAGGTTATTATTTCAACGTTCTGTTTAGTTCCTTACAAAAAGTAAAAGCCTTTTCACATTAAATGCGATAACTCACTTCCTTTTCCTTCAGCTCACATCCCACATTTTATTTTAATGAGTTGTTAAATTATAAGTCAGAACCGGTAAAAATTTTCACTGTAAAAGCGGTTAGCAATAATGAAGCTGACCACCTGGTGTTCAAGAAGTTCCCTCGACGGGTGATGTCGAGGGGAGGTAACTCGTGATGTTCGGCAATGAGCACTTTCCCTTTTCCGTACCCACCGGTTATGTGACCTAAATGGCTAATTTGTGGGCTGACTTTGGCGATCCTTCATCAGGTTAGTTTTTCATTAGTAAAAAAAGGACATAAAGGTCTTGGAGAAGCATGAATACACCACGAAACACACTCCAAAAATATAAAACTCAACTCGAGAGAGAATTGTGCAAAAGAATGGAGAGTTGCAGAGTCAAACTCCTATTCGAGTAATGATTGGTGACCTTATCCCCTAACCCCCTCTCGTGGGAATTTTTGTCCCTAAAAAGAACATCATCAAAGAGGTTTGACTAGTGTCTTTGTCAATTCATCTTTACTGATTAGGACTACAACGAATTATGAAAACATGTTTTATTACATATTGCTAATTCATTATATTGTTGGCATCGCTGTATACAAGTACCATCAATTATGTTTATTTTTTTACTTGTTCATGAAAAACACAGGTTAGGATGTCATATTTTATGTATTTCATGTTTCAGAAACATGCTCAAAGTTACAAGATTAGTTCAAGGAATTACTTGAAAAAAATTATCAGACTTTATCTTATCTTCAATATTTATTGACCCCAGCTTTATAATTTGGGTATAAAAATAGATAAAGCTCCTCATATCAAATGCAATGCAGAGCAGCTATCAGAGTAGAAATGTAAAAATTACGCATAGAGAGACTAATAACATTCTTATAGTATTGCATCACTATTATTTTTAAAAGTTATACATTCAGTCAGGTAATAATTTGCAACCGTATCAGACCTGTCATCCTCAGCAGCAAGATTTGCAATGTAGGAAATTGAACCAAAAGAAGATAAAAGTTTCACAGCACCTATTGATGCAAATGCTACGGAATCCATACGTACAATTCCAGCCAATGTAAATGATGGTGCTTCATTAAAATAGTTGTCATTTGCAAAAATGAACTGAAAAATAAAAACATTATTTTATTTTTAAGACAATCTTTACAAATTTCCTTACATCTTTTTTCAATTCCGGACATTTAACACAAATCATTCGAGCGCTAAAAGCGTTTTTAAAGCGATTCATCAACGTTCGGTAAGTGGAGGGGACATTGTAGGCTTTATAAAAAGTATAGAAAAAAAGAATAGAACGGATAAAAAGCCATGGAGTGTAGAATAAAACCACACTCGCAGTTAATGTTTTTGACGATCGGTCAATTTCTTGTAAATCCAAATAAAACTGCATCAACGGTGAAAAAAATCCCACTATGAATTCAATTGTACCGAAAAAAATAAGCCATTTAATTTTTTTGTCGATATCAGAGACCATCACCCTATAAAGAATACATTTTTGTACTACTTCCCATAAAATTCGGTGGTCAGCTGGTTGTCTGCAATCATGATCGGGACAGTGTTCCATTTGCTCTTCATTTCCTGTCGCAATCTGAGAAACAATGATAACCATTTAAAGTAGGTATCGTAAAAAGTGTGATACACGCTTAATTTTGTTTGAAGGAGTTTATACTAATGTCTATCCCGGAAACATAGTAGATGAAAGAAAAATGGTAAAATAAGTAAAATTACCGTTTGTACATGCATTTCTACACTGCTAATGTTTGATGATAATGCAGACAGCCTATTTTCTTCTTGTTTCTCCATTTTCACCGCAAATTTCTCCAATTCAAATTCCATTTTTTCTTGTATGCGGTCACATATAATACAAAAGAATATATTGTGATAGATTCGAAAAACTGATTTATAAAAATCTGCAGTAGAATACAATATATCTAAATATGTGGCTGGTTGATTGAATGTAGTTTTTGGGTTGTAATACGGAATGAAAGCCAAATAAAAACTTGAAAAAACCAAAAATGGCCAGGTGTAAAAAATATTCCATATCATATTTGCAATCCCACAACAGCTTTTCCTTCTGAATTTATTCCTATTTTGTTCTTCTCCCATATTTTCTTCAATGTATTTGGTTATAAATTGATAACATGGAGGGGAAAAACGATAACCAGTCTCATTTACGTTCCAATGCCATGCAGCGATAATCGTAACCAAAAGTATAGGTAAGTTGCAAATAGCTCGAATTGCTTCAAGTAAGTGCAGGATATCACGATAACAAAGAAAGATGTTATTTATTACGACCCAAACTGACATGCCAATTGTCAGTAAAAAAATTGTCATGGTTAAGCTGAAACAACGAAACCAACTACTGCGCCTCCATACGTAGGTTTTTCGATTGAAAGCAAAAAAAAAACGACAGGGAGCAAAAATTGACCACCATGCGCTAAATAGTTCGTCACTACTTGAAACTGAAAAGAGTTAAATAAAGCCTAAAATATTATTTAACACAAATATTTTACAATTTAATTTTTACCCAAGTTTCCGAGTCCACCTGGGTTATTTCTTGACTCCATCTCCAACGTTTATACAGGTATTTTTGTATACTACAACCTTGCTTAGTTCAGTCAACATTTGACTTCTTACACTAAATGTAAAGGCTTAATCTTATCTTATTTACATCCTTTTTAATATTGAATTATTATTACTGATAACAGGGGCACCGCAAAAGAGTGGGGGCGGGGGCAACCTGTACACGTGTGTCAGAAGCCCGGGTCTTGGGAGCCCGTCGAAGTCTCGAGCCAGAATGGACGTAAGTAGCGACTGCCACAGTGCCTGTCTGTCTGTCAGATGCCACTTCCCCCAGTAGGCCTACCGTATGACTGATGATGAACTTTCTTCTGTCGAATGTAGCATTGTCCGGGGGCTTCGCCCCCAATTTTCGACTCTAAGGGGCCCCAACACTACCATCTACCTAAGGCCCAGCTGATAACTTTGTGTTAGAGATTGTGTTAAGTTACAGCGTGGTTTGCATGATGTATCAAATTGGTCTTTGCAGAATGGAATGTGTATAAACATTAAAAAGAGTTGTGTTATGTCTTATACTAGGAGGAGAAATCTGATTAATTTTGATTATATGGTGACGAATGAAACCATGGAGCGCACTGTATTACATAGGGATCTGGGTGTTTTGTTCGACAATCGATTATTGATTGTTGAACAAATTGATAATATGGTAAATGCTTGTAATAGAAGACTTGTTCTCCTTTTTAGATTGTCAATTCATGTGCGTCTAGGATAAGATTGTTGTTTTTGGTTTTGGTTCGACCACTAATGCTTTATTGTAGTGTTATTTGGTTGGGTTGCTCTCGTTATTTACTTAAATGTCTGGATGGAGTGCAGAGGCGATTTGTTTATTTTTTGTAAGCACTTTCCTGCCGGTTTTGGTGCTTTACCAAGATATAACCACCATGATGCAATTAAAATCATTGGGTTGGGGAAATTTTTCGTCCTTGCTTTGTTCTAGGGATTGGTGCATTGGTTTGTGGTTTGCTAGAGTCCGTTTCACCTAACCTGAGCCACCAATAAAATGGGCAAGTTTAAATGCACCCACTTAGGGGGGTGTGGGTAAGGACAGGAAGGGATTCCCTCAACCAGGGGCTTACTAAACTGTATGCAACAACCCCTTGGAGTGGGTGCATTTAAACTTGCCCATTTTATTGGTGGCTCAGGTTAGGTGAAACGGACTCTACCAGGTTGTGATGATCTATTGGCACTTATAAACTTTAGAATACCATTAGGTACTAGAAATTTAAATTTGTTTCATCCCACTTCTGTTGTTGGGATCCTAAATAGAATTGTACAATGCTATAATTACTCCGTAGGTGTAAATTGTAATTTAGAGCGTTGATGATAAGATTAAATTAAGTGTCTGATAAAGGCTGGAATTCTTGTGAAGTTGGTTTTTCCCTTCCTCTGAAAAAATGATCAAATTTACTTGTTAGTTTAAATAAAAAGCCATTTAAAGGTTATTAAACGCAAAAGGGGTTATTATTTCAACGTTTTTTTTTAGTTCCTTATAAAATGTAAATGCCTTTTCACATTAAATGCGATTACTCACTTCCTTTTCCATCGGCTCACATCCCACATTTTATTTTAATGAGTTTTTAACTTAAGAGTCAGAACCGGTAAAAATTTTAGGTGTAAAAGTGGTAAGCAATAATGAAGCCTGACCATCTGGTGTTCAAGAAGTTCCCTCGACGGGTGATCTCGAGGGGAGGTAACTCGTGATGTTCGGCAATGAGCACTTTCCCTTTTCCGTACCCACCGAAATGGCTAATTTGTCGGCTGGCTTTGGCGATCTTTCATCAGGCTAGTTTTTCACCAGTAAAAAAGGACATTAAGATCATGGAGAAGCATGAATACACTGCGAACACACTCCAAAAATATACAACTCAACTTGAGAGAGAATTATGCAAAAGAGTGGAGGGTTGCAAAGCCAAACTCCTAGACGAGTTTCAAATTTGTAATGATTGGTGACCTTATCCCCTAACCCCCTCTCGCGGGAATTTTTGTCCCTATAAAGAAGAGTGATCAAAGAGGTTTGTCAAGTGTAAAGACTACAACGAATTATCAAAACACGTGTCATTAAATATTGTTAAATGCACTATTGGTGTCATCACTGTACACAAGTACTATCATGTAGTTTTGCATGAAAAACACTGGTAAGATTACCAAATTTGTTTGTGTAATAATATTTCATGCATTACAATGTCGTACTCAGAAACATGCTCAATGTTATAAGGTTACTTCAAGGCATTACTTGAAAAAAAAATTATCAGGTAGGCATTCAATTAGTTGTCAAGCTTATTGACAATAATCGATCACAACTTGTATCTTATTTCAATACTTATTGACCCCAGTTTTATCATTTAGATAAAGTCAAAACGCAATGCAGAGCAGCTACCAGAGTGGAAATGTAAAAATTTTAAACCACTTATAGGGATTGTATAATAACATTGTTATAGTATTGCATCACTATTATTTTTAAAGGTTATATGTAATTTGCAACAGTATTAGACTTGTAATGTTCAGCAGAGAGGTTTGCGATATAGAAAATTGCAAAAAGATATACAGCACTTATTGCTGCAAATGCATCAGTACCGTACAATTCCAGCCAATGTAAATGATGGTGCTTCATTAAAAGTTGTCATTTGAAAAAAAAAACAAAAAAACAAACAAATTATTTTATTTTTAATACAATCTATACAAATTTCCTTACATCTTTCAATTCCGGACATTTAACATAGATCATTCGAGCGCTAAAAGCGTTTTTGAAGCGATTCATCAACGTTCGGTAAGTGGAGGGAATATTGTGGGCTTTATAAAAAGTATAGAATAAGAATCCAAAACGGATAAGCCACGGACTATAGAATGCAATAACATTCGCGGTTAATGCACCTGACGATCGGTCTTGTAAAACCAAATAAAACTGCAGAAAATCCTACTATCAATTCAATCGTACCGAAAAAAATAAGCCATTGAACTTATCACCTCAAAATAATGTACATGAGATTCAATCAAAAATAATCAAACACCTAAAATTTTTAAAAATCCAAAGAATTGCTGTAATCCCATAAGCAAAATATACAGGGTGACAATTAAGTCCTGATCACCCAAATAATTTCAAAACTAACAAAGATATCAGAACATTGTAAATGT
>JAQGAS010001249.1:0-22748 GCA_034686365.1 Pachymerium ferrugineum | reverse complement strand
ACAATTCTATCAAAAGATCCATTTGAGGATAATACAACAAGCAAGGCTTCCTATGCTGCTGTTCAGAACGAAGAAAGGACGAAAGCAATTCGACCAAGACCTGATCACATGTTATATGATGGAGCTTTTGAGGGTACGACCACAAATCAAGAAGCTTTTACTTCTCAGCATGGTGAAAGAACTAAACCTATTAGACCTAAAGATGAAACAATTCTCTCAAAAGATCCATTTGAGGGTAATACAACAAGCAAGGCTTCCTATGCTGCAGTTCAGAATGAAGAAAGGACGAAAGTAATTCGACCAAGAACAGACCAGAAGTTATATGATGGAGCATTTGAGGGTACTACTACAAATCAAGAAGCTTTTACTTCTCCACGCAGTGAAAGACGTAAACCTATTAGACCTAAAGATGAAACAATTCTCTCAAAAGATCCTTTTGAGGATAATACAACAAGTAAAACATCTTATGCTGCCATACAGAATGAAGAAAGGACGAAAGCAATTCGACCAAGACCTGATCACATGTTATATGATGGAGCTTTTGAGGGTACCACCACAAATCAAGAAGCTTTTACTTCTCAGCATGGTGAAAGAACTAAACCTATTAGACCTAAAGATGAAACAATTCTATCAAAAGATCCATTTGAGGGTAATACAACAAGCAAGGCTTCCTATGCTGCAGTTCAGAATGAAGAAAGGACGAAAGTAATTCGACCAAGAACAGACCAGAAGTTATATGATGGAGCATTTGAGGGTACTACTACAAATCAAGAAGCTTTTACTTCTCCACGCAGTGAAAGACGTAAACCTATTAGACCTAAAGATGAAACAATTCTCTCAAAAGATCCTTTTGAGGATAATACAACAAGCAAAACATCTTATGCTGCCATACAGAATGAAGAAAGGACGAAAGCAATTCACCCAAGGCCTGATCATATGTTATATGATGGCGCTTTTGAGGGTACTACAACAAATCAAGAAGCTTTTACTTCTCCACGTGGTGAAAGAACTAAACCTATTAGGCCTAAAGATGAAACATCTTTATCAACAGCTCGTTTTGAAGGTACTACAACGAACAAAGCTGTGTATGCAGGAGTAGAGAATGGGGAAAGAGCATTGATGGTTCGACCTAAAACTGATCAAAAATTATATGAAGGAGCATTTGATGGAACAACCACAAACAAGGAAGCTTTTGCTTCCCCACAACTCAAATCGCAACCTATTAAATTAACAGATGAGACTATTATATCACAAGATCCTTTTGTTGATACAAGTACAAACAGGATTACTTACGGAGCAGTTGGTATAGGAGCCAAAGCAGAAATAGTTCGTCCAAGAACTGATCAAAAGTTGTATGATGGAGTTTTTGATGGTACTACTACAAATAAAGAAACTTTTACTTCTCCATGTGGTGAAAGAACTAAACCTATTAGGCCTAAAGATGAAACAAGTCTGTCAAAAGATCGATTTGAAGATAATACAACAAGCAAAACTTCTTATGCTGCTGTGCAAAATGCAGAAAAAAGAAAAGCAATTCGACCACGAACTAGTCAGAAGATATATGATGGAGCCTTTGAGGGCATAACTACGAATAAACTCGCTTTTAGTTCTCCTCGTAGTGAGAGAACTAAAGCTGTTAGGCCTAAAGATGAAACAAGTCTGTCAAAAGATCGATTTGAAGATAATACAACAAGCAAAACTTCCTACGCTGCTGTGCAAAATGGAGAAAGAACAAAAGCAATTCGACCACGAACAAGTCAAAAGTTATACGATGGAGCCTTTGATGGCACAACTACCAATAAAGTAGCTTTTATATCCCCACGTACTGAAAGAACTCAACAAATTAAACCAAAGGACGAAACCATTTTATCAACAGAATTATTTGAAGGTACTACAACAAACAAGACTACATATGTAGGGACAGAGGGACGGAGAGCAGAAATTATAAAACGAAAAACTGATCAAAAGTTATATGATGGTGCTTTTGACAGCACTACTACTAACAAGCAGGCTTTCAGAAATGCAAAGATAGAACGAACTCGCCCTATTAGACCGAAGGATGAAACAGAAATTTCCAAAGCTCCATTTGAAGGGACTACAACAAGTAATGCTGCTTTTGCCAGCACAGAAAAAGGAGAACGGGCAGAAGCAATTCGTCCACGAATCAATCAAAAGTTATACGATGGGGCATTTGATGGTACAACAACAAACAAAACTGCTTTTGCAAGTAAAGAAACAAGTGAAAGAGTCCAACCAATCAAACCACATGATGAAACTGTTATCTCGCACGAACCTTTTGATGGAACAACAACAAACAAACTCTCATACAAAAAAAGAGAAACTGGTGAACGAGCTCAAGCCATAAGACACAAAGATGAGATGAACCTTTCAACTGAACCATTTCAAAATTCAACTACACTTAAAACTGATTACCGAGAGTGGAAAGTTGAAGGACGATCAAGGCGAAAAGCAGAAGAGTATGTAAAGCCTGAAGGAGAGTTCTATTCAACTACTACAAACAAAAGTGAATTCACCGCGTTGCCTCTCGATAGAACAAGATCAATTAGACGTGAAACAGTCACTTTATCAAGTGGCAATTTTGAACGGACTACAACTCACAGTTCAACGGTCACAACAGATCCACTGGAAAAGCCACTGCCAATTAAACATAAAACATCAACTCTCATTTCAAACGCACCATTTGAAGGCACAACGACTCACAAGTCGCATTTTGCTGCTCAAAAAGCTGATCCAGCTAAACCAATTCGGCAAAAAACTATGACCAGTATTGCAGAAGGGAAGTTTCAAGTGGAAACTACTACAAACAGAGATTACAAGCAATGGGAAGTAAAACCTCCTTCCTCAAAACGAAGAGATGCTAACATTAAACCAGAAGGAGAATTGACTATGGTAACCACTCAAAAAACACATTTTACAGAAGTAAAAGGTGATCAAAGAGCTAGACCAATAAGGCCTCGGACAAGCACCACGATTGGGCAAGGTGAATTTGAGAAAAATACCACAAGCAAGAATGCTTTTCAAGAATGGGTTAGCACCCCTGTTCAGAGAGTTACAGTTGTTCGCGAGTATAAGCCACCAACTGACAAATTTTCTGCTGTTTCAACATCTAAAACTGATTACCCTACGTATGCTTCAGGAGATAGAGCAAAAGCTATTAAAAATGTGGGCTCGAGCATCAAACTAGGAGGTGATGAAAGTCCTTTTGCTTCTGGAACATCATACAAATCACAATTTATAGAGAGGGGGCATGTTTGTCCTGTTACCTTATTTGGAACTAATAAAAGTGCCTATAAGTATAAAACTGAATTTAAGGGGCATAAAATATATAATCCAATGAAATAAACTGCAAGGGGTATTTTTTATATTTTTAAACTTTCATATGGCAAAATAAAATTAGTAATTAAAATTGAAGGTGATATATTGTGATATTGAATTCTGTAGGAATAGAAGCTGTGAAATTTCAGGGATTTATACTAATAACTTTTAGTAAAAATATTAATATGGTTGAAAATACTTGACAGTTACAAGCTTGTTACTTTCATTTTTTATATAAATCCTTAATAATTGTTTATGTTCATATATCATTTTTTTTTTTAAAAAAAAAAGGGTGTTCTGTAGCAAATAGTTGTAGACAAAGCTTTTTAATAGGCCAACAATAAAAATACTGGACTTTTAGGTGTTTATAATCTGGAGGAATAATAATGACTCATTGCTAACTGTGATATAACCTTATTGTTCTGCAATGTCTAATGTTACTATTTCTGTATTATACTACAAGTCTGAATAAACTGAATATTAATGGTAAACAGAGTTGGTAAATTGTGTGGAATTTGAGTGTGAGATGGGGGAGGTATAGAAGAAAATAGTGAGGTCATACGCAGCGAGAGCACAAACAGAATGCTCTTTTTCAACGCAAGAAAATGATGACCGAAGGCAATTAGTCAAAAAAGAAATTTTTTCGTTTGAAGGTAAATTGTAGATATGTGAACAGCGATTATTTCTTTTTTTTTATTATTATTTAAAAAAAGAAAACTCCTAGTATTCGGACCACATCGAAACTCTAAAAGAAAAGGAACTATCTAAGCAGATAGCCAAACCAATCATTTTGCGATCTCCCATTGATATGTTGGAAAACAAAATGCGTCATAGTTTACAATGTAGTAGATTTAAAAAAAAAAAGGGAGATACTTTGGCTTGAGTTTCTTATTAAACATAGAAAGGAGTATTACCCTAGCTTAGAAAAACTTTTTTGTGATAATAATTTCCAAAATATTACTCCAGAGGAAATTGGAAACATGTCGTGTGACGCGTATGTATATATCAATCCTCAAGCTCACCAACCCATGATTGTCGCATCTCGAAATGAGCGCATTGAATTATATGCTAAACTCTTATGGCATTCGAGTCAATCCAATGCCATAGGAGTTTACGATGATAAAGTTCAAGAGTATGTAAGCAATAATTTCAAAATGTTTAATCCATAATTTTTGTATTTATATAACACTTGCTATTCAAGTTAACTTATTTGTTTTGACATAATTTTTTTTGATGCACAATTAGAACAAAAGGCTCAATTTTAGATTCCCTAAAATAATCATTGTAATATTTTTCGGTTTAATTCCCTTATACTTTATTTTCGTACAGGTTAGTCATCTGATGTAATACATAGTTTACCATTGACAAATATTTTATTCTTGCAGTTATACATTTCATATGATTGAAATACAATATTTTTGATTTCCAACCAGAAATCACTACCAGACATCTATGAATTATCAATCTTCCCAGGATTTATCACAACTCTGGAACAACGACAAGATTTGACCTTCAAGCAAAGGCAGATTGTTATTGAATATCTGTATCAAGACATGATCCAGTACTCCAAGTTTGTTTTTAAATCTGGGTTTGTTAATGCACTTGATATTTATTGATCCTGATTATTGTAGTTATCTAACATCTGATGTAGTTGCAAGGACACTTGTAGGGAAATACCCTCATTTGAAAGATAGCTTAGCTTGCCCTCATGTAAATAATAGTCATTCAAATACATATCAAGCACGTACATAGGTATCAAAATGATATTCCAAAGGGTTCGTGGAGAATTGCATTAAAATAGAAATTTAAAAATGAACGGAAACGGATGTCTGGTTATGAAGTGGAGAAACACAGACAGCGAAACGGGACTAAGTGGCGAAATGTTACACCAGCAATACAGAACAACCTTGGCACACGAGCCAGATGGTTGGTCAATCTGGTAACTATCCCCAAAATATTAAGTACAATGCAACTATAGTCAACAACTCAAACATGTTTAATGTTTTGTAGCACGTGCAAGCAGGTATAGTGGATGAAAGCAGTGTAGAATGCAATATCAAATGGTTGCAACTCGAATACAACAAACAGGAAAAGGATTTAGCGACTGTAAAATCCGATATGTAAGAAAGGAGTTGCCACCAGGTAGTGGGGACCTCAAGAGTAAAAGAAAGGGTCAGAGGTCGTTAGGCCTCCTAGGACGTGACCACACTCACATGTCTCAACTCCTTTCACAAATACTACATGGTGGCAGTGGTAAAACATACTAGTGAATTTTACCAATTTGGCTGGAGCATATTCAAGATTTGAATTATTATTCATCATTTGGCCATATGGTAGCCCTAATTATCCCGTTTCCTGACCCGTTTAACTTTGCGACACCACCACATGGCCGAGCTGGATTGAAAGGTTTGGCCAGTCCCGTGTGATCGCGGCTCTATCGGAGAAACCCGACACAACTCAAATTAGTACGTTGCAGTACTGCATGGGCCCAAAGGCAAATGACATTTTCAAATTGTTTCAATTGGCGGATCACAGACATTCGAAATACCTTAATTTGCGATCTTGTCGTGGTTGGTGTTAAGAATAATCAGCTTAGCGAGAAGTTGCAACTTGTTAACAACTAAATCTTAAAGAAGGCAGTCGAGATGGTCCGACAGAGCGAACAAGTTCGAAAACAACAACCAGAACTACTGGCAAGTACAACGCCTGAAACGAGCTCCAAAATTAAGTTCGAGGTTGGACAGGTGAAGTTTGAGCGACAACGCCAATTACGCTCAACAGATAGGCCATCATGTGCAGTAAATTCAAACAATAGGGCCAAGTCTGCAACAGCGTGGCGACAACAGCATCCGAAAGAGGACGAACCATGTTCTAACAGTGCCATTTCACTGCCAAATGCCCAGCTTGCTTTAAAGGGGGAGATGTAATATCTGTAATATCCGATATGTAAGATAGAGGTCGCCACCAAGTAGTGGGGACCTCAAGAGTAAAAGAAAGGGTCAAAGGTCGTTAGGCCTAGGACGTGACCACACGCACATGTCTTTCAACTCCTTTCACAAATACTACAGCGACAATTGAGGACAAAATGGCAAAGACATGAAGACAGGCGAGAGCACGTGAAAACCCTCAGTGTAGAAAACTACTCGAGTTATACCCTTGTTTGCAAATTGAAAATGAGGTTGAAACCATTATATACTATTTAATATAAATAAATATGACATTGAGAGGAATTGATAGTATCATCAACTCCTACCGATGAGCTGAGTCGATCATACGCCCACAAACTCTTGCAAAAATGTTTACTGTTATTATAAGTTTTTAAGGAAATTCAATCGGTTAACCCAATGAAATATCATAATCTGTTTGGTAGTGGATAAGTTTTCCACGAGGTTATGGAACTAGCTAAGCTCAAGAGCTAAGTAAAAGTAGGTAGTTAACATGGCAACAAGCCTGAAAAGTATTGAGAAGGAAAATACTGCAGGTAAACAAAACGATGGGTACATAATAAATCATTTATAAATAATAAATTAAATTTTTAGATATTACACACATTGCAGTACTGTGTTTGTTATGTACATTAATGATGGCAAACGAAGCTGCCATATTCAGCAAAACAATGACAACACACCTTTGCTTCCATTTATAACATTTGACAGTGGTGATGTGTGATACCATGAAGCCCTTTATCTTATTGTCGAAAAGCAAACAATTCTTAAATGTGCAAATTTTTTGACAGCATTCGTTTGCCTATTTTCATCATATTGGATCTTTAATTTAAAGTATAACATAAAACCCAGAATAAACAAACAACTTTTGATTCTCACATTTAAAACTGTAATTCAATCATATGAAATGTATAACTGAAAAAATAAAATATTTGTCAATGGTAATTGTGGTAAACTATGTATTATATCAGATGACTAACCTGAACGAAAATAAAGTATAATTGAATTAAACTGAAATATTGTAATGATTATTTTTAAGTAATATAATATTATATGCATTTATTCTGTATGTGAAAGGTGTACCTGTACTCCTTCCCACATTGAGGTTACAGACGTAACATTATGTTGTGCGGAAGTAATATGACACCTTGTACTCCATTAGAGGGTGAAACAACACCCTAGGAAAAGGTAGTAAAGAAAGCACTCTTCCCAGGCAGTTAAGATACTCCATTAGGGAGTAATGTCGAAATACTCCCCTAAGGAGGTGGCCAACCCTTTGTGGGATGCACATTAATAGTTTTGCAATACAACATTTATGGTTCCTTAACTTTCACCAAAAATGCATAACCATATTTTATCTGCAGTCACATTCCTCAAGCCCAATGACAACTTGCTTCCCTTTTGTCAATGCGTGCCCGAATTGTAGGTGGAGTACTCTTCACTACACGCTCTATCAGCCAAGAGTCAAGGCTCAGTCCTTTAAATACGCTCGATTTTTGGTTAGCCATCAAACATTTACTACCAACATGACAACAACTACGGTGTGTGCACGTTCCAATAGATATTTTCTGTACTAATATTATTCCTTTCAGTTCATTATCTTTATGGCAATGATTGCCTCGATCATTGCTGATGGATACAACAGTTACGACAGCTTCGAAAGTGCATACGGAGATACTGGTGTCTACTATGGAAAACACGGAAGCAACCATGAATACAAAGGCCAAAAAGGTGGATCTGCAAAGGGTTACGATGATGGTTACAAAAGCCAAGATGCTGAACATAAGGGTTCTGATGACGGATACAAAGGCAAAGAGAGTGGATATGGAAAGGCTGAATACAAGTTCGGCCCATTTAGTTACAGTTACGACGGTCCCCATGGCCATTTTGTTGAGGTTGCTGTAAAAGGACCACATGAGGAGTTCTACAAATATGGATTTACAGCTGGTGGTGACCAAAGTGGATATGGAAAAAATTGAGTTCATAATACTTTTTCTGTAAAAAAATCGATAAAGTTTTGTTTATAACACTTGCAATAAACCTTATTAACTTGTTTTGATACTGATATAACTGTACCCATTAATAAGGTGACTGGAACAGGAACATACAAAATATTTATCAACTTCGACTAAAACAGTGAACTAAAAAGTGGGCAAACAATAAGCACAAGTATAGTAACTAATCCTAAGCAAATAAGTGGTTATTTGCTCATGCAAGCATGAAATCCTACCCGTAAGTAGGTTGTGGGCACATTAGTTGAAAGAAGAAAAAGCAGTTTTACAAGATATCACGTAAAAGTGACTCCTACTATGTTGAGCAAATTCTTACGATTAGTAAAAGCTCGAAATTTCACATTCGAAGCAGTTTCATAGGCAAAACCATTCTTGGACACTTGACTATGCTTATTTTGAACTACAATGTTTAAAGCCTCGTTTTAACCTTAACTGCTGTTATGATTCTGGCGATGTTTTTTATAAGCCTCATTTGTCTCGTATGGTCTAGGTAGCACGAGGAGTTAGGAAGTTCGACATATTTATCTCGTTTCATAAAGTACACTCAGCCACTGGCGGCAAAAACCAGACAGACTAAGCGGCACTGCTACTTTTTGGAGATGGAAAATCGTAAAGGGATAAAGAAGTTAAATACATAATACATAAAGCATGAGTTAAGTAAGCCACTTCCAATTTCATACCTACACGTGATCTGACGTTACTCAGTGCTTATTGAATAATATTTTGTGGAAAAGGAGGTTCAAGCTCAAATGAGTAGCTCCTATATTCGTTCCCTAACTTAACCCATAAAGAAACCTACGTTATCAATGAGATGTTAACTAGAGGAAACTGGTGAGTGAATTCAACGTCTAGAGTTTCTTTACGTGCAACAAAATTCAAATATGAGAAATAATCAATAGTTTGCTGAGAACAAGTTTGTCAGGAAGTGAATTCCGTTCACTTAACTTAAGAATAAGATTAAACCACCACCTAGGCAACCTATTAACCGCCTTAATTAGTTTACCCCAGTTCAATTGTGGGATACTGTAAATAATTAACCCAAACAAAGCAGATGGAAAAAATCAGCTTTAAGAGCTAGCGGCTACCTAAGGCTAGCAGGGCGATGCATGACGGCATTTGTTTAATACCGCCAGCAAAGATCGCACAAGCAAGAAATGCAATACGATATGTAAATTTCCTGTGAAAATTATTTAAATGACTGGAACCAGTGAGTGTTCGGGCTTGCCGGTGCCCAGAACTGCGAGAAAACGAAACATCAGTGCCCCATCGGCGATTCCCGTTACCCTTCTTTTGCCGCCAAAACCAAAAAGGGAAGAAAAAACTCTTAATTCTTTAACGACGGCGGTTTGAGGTTTAGGATTTAACATTGCATGAAAACCGAGCTAATAGAGCTTTCCTAATTAAGCAAAATTCGGCCTGTTCTTTGAACCAATGTAGTTTTCCATACTACTACTTTGTTTGAACGAAATTTTGCAATTTCAGTTTAAGCCTACGACGATAGAGTTGTGGCCGATAAAGAGTACTTTGTCCAGATTGTATAGCCATCGAAATGAAGTACGTACTTGCCCCGCGTGTTATTACACCCACAAAGTAAATGGATACCGGGATTTCCGAACACGAGAAAAAATATGCGAAATGTTCTAAAAGAGAAAGAAGGAGCCATTGAACGCGTGTGTTGCGAGTGTGAGTTGTCTCGTTTCGCGTTAAATTTCGAGAATGCACGACGAATTTTCTTTCGTCTTGCCATGAAAAACACGATGTTAAGTGACGTAATATATCAATATCTAACGAATTTAAAATTCATTATCTCAAGAGATGTGCGAGTTTCTTTCGGTGCAACAAAATTCAAATATGAGAAATAATCAATAGAGTTTCTGAGAATAAGTTTGTCAGGAAATGAATTCCGTTCACTTAACTTAAGAATAAGGTTAAACCACCACCTAGGCAACCTATTAACCGCCTTAATAAGTTTACCCCAGTTCCATTGTGGGATACTGTAAATAATTAACCCAAACAAAGCAGATGGAAAAAATCAAGCTTTGAGAGCTAGCGGCTACTTAAGGCTAGCAGGGCGATGCATGACGGCATTTGTTTAATACCGCCAGCAAAGATCGCACAAGCAAGAAATGCAATACGATATGTAAATTTCCTGTGAAAATTATTGAAATGACTGGAACCAGTGCGTGTTCGGGCTTTCCAGTGCCCAGAACTGCGAGGAAACGAAACATCAGTGCCCCATCGGCGATTCCCGTTACCCTTCTTTTGCCGCCAAAACCAAAAAGGGAAAAAAAAAACTCTTAATTCTTTAACGGCGGAGGTTTAAGAATTAGGGTTTAACATTGCATGAAAACCGAGCTAATAGAGCTTTCCTAATTAAGCAAAATTCGGCCTGTTCTTTGAACCAATGTAGTTGTTCCATCCTACTCCTTTGTTTGAACGAAATTTTGCAATTTCAGTTTAAGCCTACGACCAACTACGACCGTTAGAGTTGTGGCCGAGAAAGTGTACTTCTCCAGATTGTATATTCATCGACATGAAGTACGTACTTGTTCCGCGTGTTATTTCACCCACAAAGTGGTGGGATACCGGGATTTCCGAACACGAGAAAAAATATGCGAAATGTTCTAAAACAGAAAGAAGCAGCCGTTGAACGCGTGTGTTGCGAGAGGGAGTGTGAGGTGAGTTGTCTCGTTCTCGCGTTAAATTTCGAGAATGCACGACGAATTTTCTTTCGTCTTGCAATGAAAAACACGATGGTAAATGACGTAACATATCATAATTCATAATATCTCAAGAGACGTGCGACATCTGGTACTAATGAAAGGAATTAAGCGAATGCTGCCAATATTTGTCTCAAAGCAAAAACAACCAAATTACTACACTTTTCAAGCATGTACTTAATTCACACATATTTATGATTTTTAATTGCTTTTTACAAAATGAGTAAATATTTATAATACTATGTTAACTGCATTGTGTGAGGATGTGTTCTTCTTCTTCTGAACTGCTACACAGTTTTATGCCTGTACTTTGCAGTCTCTCAGGTGTAAGCATATCTTCATCATCCGATAAGTCATACCTATAAAATATTGTTTAATAAAAAAAAACTTAATATAATTTTACTATGCATCTTACCAAGGTTTTGCTTCAGTTTCTTTCTTTTTCACCCCAGTTGTAATTGGCTGTTTTCCTGCAAGCTTAATACAAAGCATAACTTAATATAAGTTATTCAATTAAGCAGCTGTAACTTGCTATTGCTAAAAACAATTTTACCTGCTGAACTTCTTGAGTTTTGACAGCTATATCAGGACTTTTGTGCTGTGGTACTTGAGTCTGAGATATTGTCAACTCAGCTAAATTCTCTCTCTTTACAATTTCCTCAATCTTCCCAAGTTGCCGCAAATGTCTAATACTTTCTGTATGCGAAAGATCACTCGGTGGTGGAAACAGTGCACTTTCTGTCTTTGACACTTCACTCGGTGTTGGGGAAGCACGACTAACAGTGGATGAGTCTTTTAACAGATCAGAAGTACTACACCCTGGTTTCAGCAATGAAAACCCGTTCATCCTAAGTGTTGACGACTCTGTACTCCCATTTTTTTCACTCTTACACACAGATGGTAAAATGCGAAGTTTACTACTGGTAGATAAATTGGCACTTTTCGTTGGTACTAAAGGCAGTTGAAAAATAGCAGAGCCACTAGGAGTGTCAGCCAAATCTGATAATGTTATTACGTACTTTTCATCCGCAGCAGCAGGTATGTTATTATGACTCTCAGAACAAATACTTTCAAGCCTCTTGCTATCAATTTTTATAATTTGAGCATTTGGTCTATCAGCTTCACACACTGAATTGTCTTTCTCCACATTACATGGCGAAACTTGGCTGTCACCAGTAACATTATTCTCACAATTGCTTGCAGCTAAGTATGTCTCTTTGAAATCTTGTGGACTTATTTCATTATTACCCGTTTTCATGTCTTTTCTTTTGGACGGCCACTTTATAGCAAACTTGTTTAGAAATCGTTTCCGTTTGGAATTACACTGAAATTCTTTAAGTGAAGATGGGATGCCGTGTCTAAGAAAATCATTGCTACAACTTTCTGAAGTGCACAAACCTACGGAACTAGAATCTTTAGATGCATATTCTACAGAACCAGAGTCACTTGTTTCCCATGCTCGAACTCCTTTAGTCTCTTTGATTAAATCAGGTTCTGATGACATGAACGGTTTATTTTCATTAGATGGAACATGTAATTCATCGTCTACAACTTGACAACTTTTCGGTTCTGCAGAGCCTGAGGCATTTATATCACTTTCAGTTTTTTTTACCAGTTGTACATTTTTTTCATCATTTACTTGTTTTAAGTTACTTGTTACTTCACTCTGTTTCTTACTACTGATATCATGAGGTATTTGAGGTTCTACTGTCTTTTTGTCACCATGATTTTCACTGTTTAGCGATTCTATTACTTCAAGGACTGTACACGTCACTTCATCTGGATCTGCAAATGAAGTGAGTGGTGGGCCTAAGTTACTTACAGTCAGTTCACCAAGAAGTTTCAGTAATAAAGGTGAGTCTGATGCAGAAGGTACGGCTGGACCGGGGATACTAGGCGCACTTAGTACCCGTTTTAATTCCCCGTTGTTTCTGAGCCGTTTAGGCATATGGCGAGGGTTAGGGGTCTTCTGTGTTTTAGTTGGGGTGTGTTTTGGGGGAAATAATTTTTTGACTTTTCCGTCTGATCCAATACTTGATATTGATGATTCTGATGTTGATAATTGCTTCGAGTCTCCAAAGCTCGTACTACTAGAATTACGATAGTGTACTTGGCGAAGTCTTTCCCTGCAAAGAAGATGTAATATTTAATATCATCAAATGAATTAATTAATATTGATATAACGCAATTAATAAGGTGTTTCTATTGCATGTGGTTACAATTTAAGTCAAATTTCCGCTATATAAAATGATATCGTCAAATCACTGACGTCCCACCAATCAACCACAATTAGTTCAAACTGCTGGCTGAAGCATTCAAGGAACTTCCTATTTACTAGTGGTCATAGAATGCAACATTGCAACTTACTGAAATATTCCTAAAGGCTTTTTGGAATAATCGTTGGCATGATTAACTTTGGACTTAATCCTCCTCCACTTGTCTTCAGCTACGGCTAATTTAGCTTCTTTATCAGCAAATGTAGCCTTTGTAAAGGACTGATTTTGATTTTCGTGCAGTTGAAATTGCATACTACTAAAATGATCACAAAGCTTCTGCAAACGTGACCTATAAAAATATGATAAATTTAATTTTCAAGAAATATTAATCTATAAACAGCTACATCTAACTAGTTGTAGATGAATCTTAAAAATGTTGCCAAAAAAATCATCACTCATAAAATAAATCTGAATTATGTCTGGCAATAGTAATACATCGCCACAAATGCTACTGTGTTCTCGACCAATAAAATGAGAATAGTTTAATTTTTTTGGCCAATGACAAAGCTGTGATTAAACAAATTTTAATTCGAGCGCACAGCCGTATGGGAATATTCAGTTTCTCAACAGTTAGTCTTTTAGTGTAACTGAAATCTTTTGCTAGCATCAGGTGTGACGTTTCTCTAATGCTGGCGGGAGGGGGGATTTAACACTGCTACTAGACCAGATGTAGTATCTCTTTTAAAATGGCATACATAATTTCTTCAGTGTTGCCACCATCTTCAATCAAAGCTTGCATCTCCAGTAACGCATCTTGATTTGCTTGGTTCACCTGCGTCTTCAAGAACTTCAATTCCAACGCCAGTTCCTCTTTTTCTTTTATAGTTTTCTTTGCACACGCAATAACATCCTTGATATGAGTTTTTAATTCAAGGGTTTCCATTTGTATGCTACAGTTTAAAAAATAGTAAAATATACTTCTATAGTTAATATCAAAAATCATTTATCATACTTGTGCAACTCCTCTTCTAACGATGAAACATCATAAGACAAAAGCAAGCTTGTTTCTAATGCCATTAAATATTCAAAACATCCATTTTGGCCAAACATCCTGGCAGTATCAGCTGGTTTATGGCCAATATGATTTTGCTTAGTCAAATCTACGTCATTTTCGACCAATACCTTAAAAAGTAAAATATTTCTTTAAGTCAAACAATATTGCAAAACTTCTTTCAGCACTGTAATGCACCTACACTAAACTTCTCTAAAATTCTGCATTGCAGTTTAATGGAATTTTTTTGTATATTTTTTTACATAGAACAGTTTTCAATTTATGTTAATAATAAAACTTTACCTTAATGCAAGAAATGTGTCCAAATTTACTAGCAATGTGAAGAATGGTATTTCCCTCTCCATCACACATATTCCAATTCATATTCTTGTCGTGCATGAATTCAATCAACCATTTCAAAATGTCATTCTGCAACAACCAAAAAATTATTCACTTACTCTTGAACAACAAAAAAACCTGAAATTCTGTTAACACTGCTTGCACCAGAGCAAAAAAACAAGTTACATAAAATTGAAGATGACTGAAGAGCATCATTCTGCATACCAATCATACCATTCCTACTCATCCGCCTCCTTAGGTCCTGGGGTTTCATTACAAATCACCCAGTGACGTGTATGGAATGCAGAGCACTATTCACTCTTGCCACCTCTTGCTAAATGAACCTCGCTTACATGATGGGGGGGAAAAAACAGGGAGTCCAGCAAAACTTGGTTGAGGAACATTCCTCCCCTTTGATCTCGCTTGGCCTCACCTTTAAGCAGCTAAGATTGATGATCTTACCTGTCCGTATTTGGCTGCCCAATGAATAAGTGGCCGGGAGTTTTCAAATGACAAAAGACGTTCTCTCGTGTCTGGATACTCAAGAAGAAATTTCAGAAAGTCCAGATGACCTTTCTGCAAGGGAAAAAAAATTTAAGTCTATCAAATTTCTTCTTTTTTTACAAGAGTTATAAATTTATTACCTTAATGCTTAACACAATAGGAGAAAATCCTTGTTTATTTTCATCATAAAGAGCATCTTTGCATTCCTGACCTTGGTCTAAAAGAACTTTCAGACAATCAACTTGCCCATTCCACGCACATGCATGAAACACGTTATTTCCATGTTGATCAGAAAGATTGCGGATTAGAATGGCATCCATGTCTTTCAGGGTGAGCAACTATGGAAAGTCAAGTTTGAGTTGTTTATTTTAATGAAACTTATGAACCTTGAAAATTTCTTACCAATTTTTCTGCATCCCCTTTCTTTACTAATTCAAAAACACTTTTGATCCAGTCAGGAGTTCTTCCACGAGCAATAATTGGTAATGCGTGTGATTCAATGGGTCTCCGGTCTTTGAATACAGAAGAAGTTTCATTTTTATAGGAAGATGCTGCAGCTCGTGGTTGAGTGCTTCTGAAGTGTTCAGGCGGATTTTGGGCCAGCTCGACCAGAGTGTCTAAAATTGAAACTGTCTGTAGGTGTGTTCCCTGACGAGTTGGCCGACTTGGACGGGGTGGTATTATCATGTGTGATGGAATTTTGCCGGATTCAAACTGGTCTGGTGGTTTACTTGCTACGTATTTGGAAGTGCATTTGCTAGTGTCATGTTTTGTTTTCCGGGATTCCTCTCCCTAATAAAAATAAACAATGTTTGGATAAGTAAAAACTCAAACATGTCGCAAGTGTGAGCATTAAAAAAATTTCTAATCTTTTGTAGCTAAATAAGTATTAAGGATTGTAACAGAAAAGAACAACTTGTTTGCAATATAAGAAAAAACCAGCAAGTTTTAAAAAAAAACTGCTGGGCTGCCTCACTTGAAAAATCACAGAAAGCGAAGTGAGTTAAGCTGGTAATGCAAGGTATACAGAATAATAGTTTTGGAGAAAATGTTTAATGCATTACAATTTCCCTTCCAAACCCAAGTAAAATAAAATTGTAAAAATTTAAAATTAATGAACGAATTTAAAAGGATTTTACAAGAATTTTGTAAAATTTGTAAAGAACTGTTACTACAACATTTTAGTCATACAAAAAGTTACAGTTTATAGCGACTTACCTTGTTTGTATTGCAACTTCTATGAACCCGTTGGCTTCTCGAACTATTGCCTTTACTAGACTTGTTCACCTTCGTCCGACAGCGCATGGGCCAATCTGAGAAAAGAGTCTCTGTAACATTATCTTCTACCAACATCTTTCCAGAAACCGCGCAGGGGCGACTTCAGCTCCACTGCAAGAACGAAAGGCGCCACCTGGCATCAACAGCTGCCTTGCGACCTTTCGACCCTCCATACCCTCAAATACCTGAGCTTTGAACACAAAATTCACGAAAGCAGTAAATTTGAAGTTTACGTACCCAATAAAATGTTCTCCAAGCTTTCCAAATCGTACTCTTCAGCATCGTTTATCATAAGATTGCTGTTCATCTTGAAGTTAATAATCACCGGAGAAAATAAGATCACGAACTGTACCCTTTATTTAGGGAATGAAAAAAAAAAAAAATTAAAATTGTTGTAGCCTTGAAGCATTCCAGTGAGAAAAATGCAGATTGAGAAAAAAGATAAGAAGAAATTGATGTTTGAAAACAGAAGATGAAAGATGTAACAATTTTTCATTTTTAAAATTAAATTTAAAAAAAAAAAAATAAAATTTATAATGAACCTTTAAAGGGGCAATCAACCCTTAATCCTTTTAACTTTTAATGGAGTTTGGGCAAGAAAATTTGAACAAGTAGAAATTCAATTAAAACCAACTGATAAAAAGGGTTGATTGTCCCTTTAAACAATCATTTTATTTGAACTTATTGCAAAGTGCAATAAGAAATATAAATTCTTCATTTTTTTAAAAATATTTTGATCGACCTTGGGTGAGGGGAGTAAAATTCTATACTTCAAAACATTCCAAAACTGATGAACCAACAGATGTTTCTTTTCTTCGAGAAATTAGATCCCTTCTGAGCACTCTTGGGGTGTTACGGCAGGTGCACCCCATCTGGCACACCCGCCCTAATGAAGACCCTGTCCCCTCCTAATGTCATTTGGCAAAACCCGCAAGGAAAAGCCATAGCGAATTCCAATGTTCGACCTCGTAGCAATAACAATATTAAATGGAACATCTTAAAAAATGATTCTAGATCTAATAATTTCAATTGTATGTGTAACTTTTGTCGTGTATTCAGTAGATATTTTAACTGAACGGATTTAATTTTCGAAAGACGTATAAAGCTAATGTCGGTGTAACGAGGTACTCTGAACTTGGCCGGTCATGGAAGCTGCATGCTTTGGATGCTCGACTCGTGATTCAACCACTAACAAGCTCCCGACCCTTTGGCGACTCCAGCCTAATTATTAGTGTTCAGTGTTATTTTACTCCTGACATTTTGTGTACGAATCAAATGATTTCAAACAGCAGATAAAAGTTTGTGGAAAATCTCAAGCAAATATTGTTGTATTAAATTTAAAAATTTGATTAATTTCCACCAGAAATAGGACTGTAGTTGATACAACAACAGTAATAAAGTACATGTGTAATGTGAATCATAAATACTAACATTTTAATCTGCACAACAGCATTATAACAAGAACCTTATCCCTAGTTGGAAGAACACATGAGAAGTATATATACTTTCAAAATTCATTTTTCAACTCTAAACTAGAGCAACGTTATTACATAGTGTGACACCTGCGCCACAATTTATTACAAACATTTTTTTAACCTAAATCCTAGTATGAACAGACCATAAAAGTGTATTATGAATTTTCTAGCCAAATTAAGAGTTGTAAATTATTCGTGGATTGAAAATATTTGAAATATTCAAAAGATTTTACATCTAGGTGAAATTTTCTATCATGATATTACACAGCATTTTTAATTTAAAAAGTAATTGCGCAAGTAAAGAGCATCATAAATTTAAAATAAAAAAAAAAAACTTAAAAATGCTAAATATTTTTTCATCAAAAAAGGCCACTGACTGCTCCAAAGACTTTGCAATTCAATTCCAAATAAGCAAAAATGAATTACACAATTAAAAATCAACTCATTATTCCCCCTTAGGAAAAAACGCAAAACCCAAGGTGTGTTACAGCAGTACTGGGTGGATCCAGTAACTCTGCAGGACCCTGATATTTTGTCCTTGAACATAAATGAAGAAGTACTTCGACTAACAACACACTCTTCATTCATCAAATGAACTCTTGACGCGTGCCTTGTGGCCCACTATGCCACCCTAGATCCGTGGGTGGATAAAATAATGACCACACCCTACACTTGATGGCACCAACCCCAAAATAATAGCATGCCACAAATACTTACTCCTCCCTCCTGTTACTACTATGAAAATATTTCAACATTAGAATTGAATTTCTAAAATGCCATTATTTTTAACTCGTGTACGGTTGGATGAACATTCTTTTTTTACCCACTCTTTTTAATGTTTCATGTTTCATTTCCTCAAGAATCGTTTTTGTAGTTCACTGTCACTTGGAGAAGTTGAAAAAAAATCTGTATTATAGTAATTGTTCACCCAACCATAACTAATCCAGTTCCCCTAGGTGAAGATATCTTTTCATTTTTCTCAGCAAGCGAGAATTTTATTTTTCAAGGTTGCATAACTAGCTATTTATAATAATTGCTCTTTGTGTATAAAATATGGCAAATGTAAAAGTTTTAAAAGCAATTTTAAGAATTACAAACGTGAGTAAAATGTTTTTGTTGCTCTCTCTGAACCTATTCAACTCCCCTCTGCAGGACAGCAAATGCCACATTCCACACATTTTTCCCGTTAATCCCAGATGGTTAATTAACAATTTCACTTGGATATGTCAACGAACTATAAAAATTTAAAAGAAAAAATACTATATTTCTAAGCTTAATCAAACAATAATATTAAAAAAGCTATAAATAGTTTTGGCGCTTAATTTAAGATTGCAGTTGGAAATGTTTGTTTAGTATTAATTAATTGATATTCACTAAGAAGACAATTTAGAATGAAATTTCTAGGGATTTTTTTTTTCTTCAAAATTACCCAATTTTTTAACTTAGCTCTCAGATTTAAGAATTTGAACACCTGTTTTCCTAAATTTTTTGGTTCACCAAACATTTAAAAAAAAAAAAAAAAAGTTAAACGAAATTCATATAATTTCTAATTCATTTAACACAAGTTAAATCTTTGCGTTGCAAACGCGAGTTTAGTTGGCCACCGGACGCCATTACAGGCCATTAAAAAGTTTAAAGAAGTTTTTCAACTTACCAGTAACATTAGTCTTCCTTGAAAACTATATTACAATTATGCACGAATGACCGCTCAGGTGTTGCGATATATGATGATTTCACATGATGAGGATGTCTCTGGCGTTTAGCTCACTAAGGAAATTCAGTGAAGCAAGTTTTTGGGTTGGTGTATCCACAACGTTCCTACGTCAACAGGTATCTAACCTGGTATGGAACTTACCCAGCATGCTTTGCTGTTTGTGTAGTGATTGCTTGAGGGGTGGGGGAACGCGTTCTGGAAGCAAATAAATATGAATATTAAATTTTTTCTACGCGATGATGTGTTTTAAGGTGTATTATTGCAGATAAAAAAGGAAAAATTAATTCTTAGTTTGAATTTTAAAACAAAGAGAAAAATTATTACATATACAATTTCATAATTTAAAAATGCGGTTTCGAAAAGTGGAATTTGTCTACTTCCTCAATTTCTAAAAATGATTAAAAAAATTTTCTCATAAAATAGTTTCATTGTGTAAACTGCTTCTAGAGGTCACCAGCTTCACGGTCTCTTATCTATTGACACACGGACAGGTGAGTTCCAGTCTTGTCGGTCCAAAATACCACTTCAAGCTTACAAGCTGTTAATTGGAAACTGTCTTTTATTCAGCATGTTATAACAACAAAAAGTATTTTTTGAAAAAAAATACTTTTAACGTGTATACACATCCATAATAATCATAAAAAATCTTAACTTTCGAAATGAAATCATCATAAGATTATAAAAACAGTCAATCAAACCATGGACGACTAGTAGAGGACTCGTCACTACTATTCGTCCAAGATCAAACTCTAGTTCGAAATCTACAAATTGATTATATGTAGTATACGTTCAAAAACGTACCTAACACTAGAAGCAGATCATCTATTAGTGTACTTCCATTGCTAACAACAGATTTTCTCTGGAGCCGCAGTGGCATTGCACTATACCTTAAAGAAGAGTATGGTTAATGACACTCCCAAGCAATTGGTGAGTATATACAATAAATTTAGTACTATTTCTTTGACTTTTTGCTTGGCCTCGAAAGTCCTGTCTCAAATTGCATATTGCTATGATTTAAATAATGTTCGACATTATAATTACATCGGATTGTTCAGTTTGCATTGTTATGATTTCTATCATCCTCAAAATTACAGAAAATTTTCACTATTCATTTAAAAAGCGAAAAATAAGTATTAAACATCATCACAATGCCGAAAGGTGGAATATGCAGGAAAAAGTACGTTTGCATAAAGTTATGTTATAAACATTCGAAAGTATTTAAAATTTAGGGGAAGTCGGCGTCGACCAATTTGGGAGCTATTTGAAGGAGATGATGTTTTTGCAACAAGGGAAACCCCCTACGAAATAGACGAATTCCAATATAAAGTAAACAGTTATCCAATTGAACCAAACAAATGAAACCAATAGTTTTTCAATAGCCTATGAAAAAAAATTTAATTTTTAAACCTCATAATTATTTGAGGCCAAAAACAGAAAGCTCATCTGTAACTTCAGCCTTATCGGTGACTTCAGAAGAAATACCAACCAAAAATTCTGCCGAACAATTTGAAAAAGCTGTGAAAAATTTGAAAGAGCAAGTAAAACAAGCAGAAAATTCCTGCAGAAACAAAAAAAATGTTGCAGAAATTTGCTACTGTAGTTTGTCACTGCCTATTCTATAAAATCAACTAAATGCTTTTATATAATAAGGATTAATGAATTGTTTTGCGTATAGCCTTTCAATTCTTGACTACCCTCCTAAAGTTCACGATTTTCAACCAGAATACGTCAATGCACCATACGCTACTACAGATGACTACAAACAGTTTAGACAGAGATCAGCAACGTCTTACTGCACACAATTCAACCAACCAGTTGACAAATTGACACCTTCCTACAGGCCATTCTTTTTAAATAAAGATCCAATAGATGAAGGAAGATATTATTTTGATTATTCAACTTTTAAACATTCATATTTCCCCCGTAAGTTAATGCGATGCTTTAAAATTGACTTAAGGATAATTTGGTTTTCTTAAGGGCAACATCAACCCAACAAAATTGGAATATTCCCTTTTGTGTATGGTCCTCCTTTACCTGACGTCAGGTGCCTTCAATCAGAATATGACTTGCGTTACAAAAATTGGTTCCCACTTAAAAATCCACCTTCCAAAGGTAAGTGTTTAGTAAAGACAGTTAATTTCGAATTATCAATAAAATTTTCTTACTAGTTAAACCAGAAAATACTCCTAGATTCCTTCAATACATGACATATGATAAAATGTTTCTCTAGCGCCAAAATTTGGAATTAAAGTCTTTCATGCATGGCAACTCTTTGTTTTGACAACAACAACATCCTACACAGAAAAACAAAATGATATCTTCCCATTTCTTATTTTTGTTTTTGATTTCTGGGATTTTATTCCAATTAATGAATGGAAAAGAGAGAAACTTATACACTAACACGACAGTCATTGAAGTTACAACAAAATCTTATAGTTCAGTATCTGAGAAATGTCCAGATAATAAAAAGTGTGTGAAATGCAGAGTGAGAACTGCACCTAATCCAAGTTAGTTTACAAAACTCATTGCAACACGATTGATCGCGGTTTCCCTAATTCCTTAGCTGACCCATTGTGTACTTGTTGTGGCAATCCAAAACAGTGTGTTCATCAACATTTGTGCGTGCCTATGCAGCTTTTCTGTTCAAAAGGGCAGTATTTAAAATATTCCAAAACAGAAAATGCACACATTTGTCTGCCTTGTCCCAAGGGCCACTATTGCAAGTAAGTAGTTTTGACTAGATCTGGTAATCAAACGATTTCAGTTTCATATATAAATATATAAATAAATAAGTAATGGCAATATAAATAGACAATTTCATAGCAAACATTTCCAGCCATCGCTACTGCCGTGACAAATGTATGTCATGCAACTTAGGATTTGAAGCTGCTGTATCTGGAGCAACTCAATGCACACCATGCAGAAAAGGTATACATATAAGGCTACATGAAACAGTATCTAAAACCAAACTAAAAACTAACATTTTGTAAAAAAAAAAATCTATGCGTAGGATTTTATAGATCTGATATAATACACGTTGAATGTCAAGAATGCCCTTATGGTTACAGTACTAAAACAACTGGAGCTGTAGATTGCAAAGTTAAAACATAGATTAATTTTTTCTATTCCATTAATACAACTGTATATTGTATTCTGAC
>JAQGAS010001248.1:0-22756 GCA_034686365.1 Pachymerium ferrugineum | reverse complement strand
GAACGTGAAACTACTTCTACAATCCAAACCAAAAGTTCAAGTTCTATGATAACCGTAACAAAACCAATGAATGATTCTACCACTACAGATACATGTATCACAGAAGGTTAGTTGTTTAAGTGACTAATGTTGTGTGTGAATACAATATTGCTCTTCATCGTTTCAGATGATATAGATATAGAGATTTACCCACAAGAAACATATGTCTATATGAATTTTTCGACAGACCTTATCGATATGTTAGTTACAGATGTAAATCTTATAATGGATTTAATACAAAATTTATTACTTACAATTAGTATATCAGCGACATTAAATCCAGGCGAATTTCCTTGTGATCACGACGGACAAGGTTTCTGCAACTTCACGGGCTTGGTACCATGCGCAGAGTACACGTTTACTATTGAAGTAGATTCGTGTGATAAAACCATTTCTGTCAATGAAACAATTTATACAACGTTAGACAGTAAGAAAACAAAAAGTTTGACAAAATAATACAAGTTATAATTATCCATTTACCACAATTCAGTTGCACCAGAGATTTTATCTGTTGAAATCACATCACGTCCAGAAAGGGGAATGCACGTCAGATGGCAACCCAAAGTAGAGTGTAGTACCATCACTTATATAGTATCGTAAGTATATATTTTTCAAACATTTCAATATAACATCTTTTCTATATTTGCAATCACTAGGTGGAACGAAATCGATGGTACCAATGACAGTCATGAAGTGATAATGGACGATCTGCAATTGACATTTACAGCAGAATTATTTCACCAAAAATACACTGTTTGCGTAGCCACCTACTTGAACGATACAGACTCTAGAGGCAACTCAATGTGCAATGATTCTGACTACTCAAGCCCTGGCCGTAAGTTTACGTAAGATTCTTATCGATCGAATCATTAGTTTAATTTATGTATCCTGAACATGAGATTGTTTGCAGAGCCATCACCACCGAATATTGATGAAACTATAACAGCAAATGAAATCATTATAAAATACAACCCATCTAATAATGAATTTGTTGATTATATGGAATACAAGTAAAAAAGAACAAACTTTTTATATTTTTGCTATTTCTCTAAACTAATTCAATATTTCAGTTTCAACACACGAGATTCAGAATGTAAGGAATCTAACGATTGGACTAAAGTCCCAAGCACCGGGAACATATCAATTCCTGATCTAGCAGCATGCACCAAGTATTGCTTTTTCATCAGAGGAGTTAACAATGATTATGATAATCTGACACTTTACGGAGAAATCCGAACCTCAGAATTAACCACCGACACTGCAAGTAAGAACAAAACTTAAACTACACTAAAACCTGTGTCAATAAAATCTTCATTTTCAGTATTACCTCCACCATCAAACTTCGTTGTCGGTTTTATTAACAGCACTTTCATGAATTTAACGTGGGAAGAAATAAATTCCAGCTGCTCACATAACTATAAAATCAAAATTAAAAGCAGCAGCAATTGTTACTCTCAAGAGAAATCTTTAACTACCAACAAAACAACTGCCCCATTTGATGGTTTAAAAGCGTATACTCGATACAATATCTCAATCATAACAAGCACGGATAAAGGGACATCGTCACCTAATGAAATATATAAATCGACGGACACTTCAGGTGATTATTTGAAGTCATTAAAAAAGTCGATCACTAATTACGTTTTGTCTTTTGCCCTAGCACCCAATATGGTTAACTTTAGTTGGCCATCGTGCACAGCGAATAATTGTTTGCTCTCACTGTTTCGTCCGAAACATTTGACAGGTCCAACTACGTACATTGTGTCTACAATAAATAATGGACAAGAGAATGAGGACTTCACAGCTACTGCAGAAGGAACAGACATGAAACACGAATGTAATGACACTGCTCTATCGCCTGTATTGATACAAGGATTAAAGCCATACAGTAATTACACAATTAAAATTAAAGTTATAGTAGAAAATATGTCTGTTGAAACAAATATTGAAATACAAACAAAACCTTCAGGTACGATATCTTTGTATTAATGATTCAGAATAAACCACATAATTAATTCCAATTAAATTATTTCAGAACCTGAACAACCAACGGATGTTAAGGTTAACTGCAGTTTCAATGACAGTCATGGTCAACTCCAGTGGCAAAAGCCAGATGAAGTGAATGGGGTACTGGAGTATTTTCAAATAGATTTTACAGGGCATAGGGTAAGAAACTTAACAATTGTCAAAACATTCAGTTTTAAGATGAATCACGTTTACAGCATGGTAAGGAAATTCACGTCAACAAAACAACAATACCTGCTCATGATGACTACGTGTATACAACAATGCTCAAACTATATCCGGAATACAGCTATTCATTTTCGGTCAGTTTTTTTGTTACTAAGGAAGATAGAACGTTTACTAAACGAAAAGTTTAGATTAGAGCTAAGACCATAGACGTTTCAAATTTGGGGCCACAAGTAACAAAAGAATGTCGGAAAGATGCTTTACGTAAGCAGTAAAATCAATAAACTGCAATTGAGAATGTAAGCTCTTTATCTTTTTAGCGCCAGCCGTTAGTAATGAAAACATTAACGAGTCCTCCATAACCCCAGATCAAACCAAAGTGAAAATTCATTTAACAGCAAACTTATTTTCAGACCAAAACGGAGATATTTTAAATTATTCTATTATTGTGTATCAAGAAGGTAAAATGTAAAACAAAGGTTTTTTTTCGGGTGTGATTACAACGCAATTTACAGAAGCTTATCGACCTAACTTAAATAAGATATTATTCTGGAAAGACATACAAAATTCAAACAAAATCTCGCCATACAGAACTACACCCAATAACTGGAACCCATTTAGAAGTAAGTGATTTCGCAAGATTAGATATTAAAGTAAATGCGTACCTTAATACAACTAGACGAAGATCGCGAGATGTGTTGCGACGGTGACGATGAAAGTGTTGACTGCGAAATTGGCTGTAATCCAGGCTGCGCCGAAATCGATGGACCTTGTAATGGACCTTTAAGAAGCAGTACAAAATACAGGTATTTTATTAAAATTATATTTTACACCAAAATAATTAAATACTAATTTATTTGAAGAGCCATTGTAAGAGCATACACCGCTTCAGGGTATGGTGATGCGAATGCACTGAGCTTTGAGACAGGTAAAAAACCACCTTACATCACTTGTGTTGCAATCAAATAAAATCACTGCTGCTTTCAGCTGAATCCCAAACCCCACATGATGACAGTAGTGACAATAACACAGAAATCGCTTTGGGAGTAGCCATGCCACTTCTAATTATCATAGTATGCACTGTCATTCTCATTCTTTATCGCAGAGACGATGTTAACAAGTCAGTGCAATAAAAAGACAACAAATTACATTTGTACTGACTGACATGTTAATGAATTTGTTATATTAAAGGTTACTTTATAGCATAAGGAAAAGCAGACGATTAAGTTCGGTGTTTACTACCCCGTCTACTGAACAGATAATTATTGAAAACCAATCAAGCACGAGGTGGATTTAAATTTTGTTTAATGTATTAGCGTTTAAGATAATTTCTCTCATATAGATTTCCTTTTAGACCCATCAGACTGGATGAGTTCAATAAACATTACACTCTTATGAGTAAAGATTCAGGATTGAAGTTCTCGCAAGAGTTTGAGGTGGATATTTTTCATGTCATTTCCAAACTACAGTTTTTAATATTGGTGTTTTACCTATAGGAATTAAAGGCCATTAGTCCCACTTTTCCAATGGCAACAGCACAACTCGGTGAAAATAAACCCAAAAATAGATGGGTCAACATCTTACCCTGTAAAGATAATTTAACGGCTATTGTTCTTTTATTGAAACATTTTGTTAGTTGATCATTCCAGAGTGAAATTGCTACCAATTTCTGATGATATTACAACAGATTACATCAACGCTTGCTATATCCCAGTAAGTGGGCCAAATTTGTTCGCTAAATTTAAAAATTACTATACGTGTATATACACAGGGCTTTCAGTCACAACGCGAATACATTGCAACTCAGGGGCCCCTCCCTTCAACTAAAGATGATTTTTGGAGAATGGCTTGGGAACAGTCTTGTCAAATGATTGTGATGGTAACGCAATGTGTAGAACGGGGAAAGGTATGCAATAAATCTACACAAATAGTTATTTAACTTCAATTAATGTACAAAATTTCAGAGGAAATGTGAAGTGTATTGGCCGGAGGATAGAGAAGTGCATTACTATGGAGACTTATCTATCCAACTTAGATCTGAATCAATTCTCAGCAACTTTACAATTAGAATTTTTGACATACATTTTGTAAGTCATTTTTTAATCGTTTAATCTGAATTTTATAAGTTTTAATAAACTTGCGTAATTTCTGTACAGGGCACAAAAAGCTTGGAGGTGAAACAAATGCACTTTACGAAATGGCCAGATTTTGGTTGTCCCGAAAACACGAGTCTCTTAATTAATTTTGTGCAAGCAGTACGGGAACATACGCCTCACGGTTTTGTAGGGCCATTCATAATACACTGCAGGTAATGCTGTAAATCTAAACCTTTAAGGCTAGGTTCACACTGACGTTGGTGTTGCTGTTCCCGTTGATGCTCCTATTAAATTTCAATGGGAGCATCAACGGAAAGGAAACAGCAACGTCAGTGTGAACACCTGTGTGAACTTTGCCGAAACTTCGACGCCTTCCCTTACATACGGGATCGGTAATTTCATTTGAAAAATACTATTACAGTGCGGGAGTAGGAAGAACGGGTACTTACATTTCGGTAGATCGATTAATGCAGCACATTCAACATCATAATTACGTTGATATTTATGGCCTTGTCCTGGAGATGCGTCAATTCCGTATGAATATGGTTCAAACCGAAGTGAGTTGAAAGCAGCAGCCATTTTGTCACGTGTGCAAATGTGCGCACATTACTGCGCGATCGTAAATGCGAGCTTTTTTCATAAACTAATACAAATTATATTTTATAGGATCAGTATGTTTATATACATTCTTGTATACGTGATATTTTAATGGGTCAAATGAGTTCGGGTGGTAAATGATTTTAAATTTATTGAAAATTTTACCGATATTGATTTTCAATTTTATTTTTTAATAGATGAGCCATTGTACGCAAATATGGCCTTAACAGCTATGGGAGTGCCAAATCACGACAGCCAATTGTAATTTTTTTGTATTAAAATATTAATCTAGTCAAAATTAAAATTGTACATATGTTTTGTAAGAATGATTAAAATTTTTCAGAGATAAAAAGTGATAACATGAAACTAATTGCCTATTTATTGCCAGCATAAACAAAACTGAAGTCAAACAGTATTAATGAGACTTAACTCTTAACTTTAATTCCGACATGTTAATTTGAGATTCTTCTGCATCAGATAAAGTCGGATTTACTCCATTCAGATTAATAGACGTTTCTTCTCCAATCCACCAACCTCCTGAAGCTATTTCTACATTTGGATAGTGCCGGTCGTAAGTTTGGAAAGGGTAATACACACCCAATTTATCATCTGCGATTAGAAAAAAAAGGTATTATGCGCATAAATAAAGCATGCTTAATTAGTTCAATTAAAATTAAAATAAGCAATAAAAATTATTATTACCATTATAACTGTGTTCAGAAGATTCTTCTTCGTAAGCTGTATAATTGGCATCTTCATCACTAATGTGGAAATTTCTGACTTCCAATACTTCTGTTTTGTCTCCAACAATTAACTCTATCCTCAAATCTCCAGTGCCAAGACCATGAATGATATCGTTACCTGTCATTTAAAAGTAATAATTAAGTTTCTGAGTTTGCATTGCAATCGACAACAACGATGGACACTACTGACCTAGCCACATTTCGCCACATAAGTTTCCGAATCCATCTTTGTAGTCTTCCCAACTTCTGGTAAAGTTCACACGGTCAAGTAATGCTGTATTTCTTCTCTGAATAACCTGCAAATTTTATGTTGAATTGTTTCTTTAAATTTTAAAGACCTATTTAGTTTACATTCCAGCCTCCTCCGTGTGTTTCCATGTCGCAATAAGCATTAAAAAAAATCCTTTCAAATGTTTGTTCATCGATATACGATAAAACATAAACGCCAGACCCTTTGCAACCTATACGATGTAATAGTGTCAGTTCAGTGCTAACCATGTATTCTGAAATTTGAAACCTGATTCGTAAGCGTCGCGGCAACTACGCAATAAACTAGTATCAACAAAACAACTTGTTTCGGAATTTTCAGAGCATGACTGAGAATAAACATGCGGAATTTTCACATGAGGTGCCATATTATCATTAGCTAAGCTGGAAACTGCTTCCTTTTCAGTGCTACTCTGGATAGTTGACTTCCCTGCACTTAAATCGTCCACTGTAGAGAAAAATAATTCGTTTTTTATTAAGTATAAATAAGTAAACAAAAGAAATTTAACTCACGCTCAACACCCCAAACTTCAACATTACACAAGCGAAATACTTGATGCAGTTTGTTATGAACAATTCCTACGGACACAGTGTTCCCTACCAAAGGATGTTGGCAACTAATCATATCATGGACGTCTAAATGCGCTTTCTTTTCGAAATTATTGCAAACTTCATTTTCTGTATCGTATATATTAGGACCATTGACACTAACGCTAACTTGCATAGCATGCCCCTCAACTAAAATTAAAATTATATTTAATAAATAAAAAAATCCCCTATATTGCTCCATATATTACGGTCATCTTCATAGCTTGGTATATGAACTTTTACGCTCATTACCAAAGACAATTTTCGCAAATTTATATTATACCACGGTTTCTGGTATTCAACAGCTGAAATACGAGATACATCATTTTCATCTAATATACTCACTTGCATTAATTACCCTTCTCGTGACAAGAACCAATTGACTTAAAAATAGATTTAGGGATAATGCCATCAACAGCTAATGCCGACGCGCCAATTTGTTTCTCAGATTTCTTTGCTATAGATCCTTTAGAAGCAACGTTTACCAAAGTAGCTACAATAAACGGTACGTAATTAACAACAACAAACGATAAAAATAGTAAAAAAAAAACTACTTACAAAATTTAACTTTTTCAAAAGAATAGCCCCAGACTTCCACATTGGTCACAGAAAGAATAGTGTCATATTTGGCAGCGCACGAATCAGTTGTGCACTTCTCAGTTACTTGGGCTGATACATATTCTCCAACTAGAGGCTGATAGCAGTTAAAATCATTTTTTCCTTGTCGTAAAAATTCATTTGACATGTGGTAACAGATAACATTTTGCTTGAATAATTTGCTGTTGTAATCGTAACCAATTTTGTCATTTCCAACTCTGATGTCACATTCAGGAACTTTACCTAAATACATTTAATTTTGTTTACAGTACACCCAAAATTTTATGTCTTTGTACAAACCAGGGCCCTCTGACTCCATAACAAAAACCACTTTATTGACTACGCTTTTAGTAGGCAAATCAATTAAAAGCCACGGATGGGCGTCTTCAGTTTGAATAGTGTGACCTGTAGCATTCAATTTTACTTCCTTAATTTCGTCAAGGCTGTGTTGAATAGGTTTATTGACAGCTATATTTTGTTCCTCTAATCTTTCTTCTACAATATTTTGACCGTATACTTCAACTTCACACAAGGTTAGCATGTTTCTTTCTCGAGCAGTCCAGTGGCACCCAGAAACTGTGCACAATCTTACAATCTGAAAACTTACATATCTACCAATTAATTCTTGCTGGCATGTTATGACATTTAGACCACTGCTCATGTAAGCTTTTGGATTTGAGAAACATAGAGGATTTTTTCTGAAGCGATAATTGGTAGTTGTAGCATAATCAGCAATGTCAAACTCGCCAATTCGAATTTCAACATCATGCAAACGAGCTAAAGGAAAGCGAAATTAAATTTTAAACAACCATTGTCCTAAATAATTGCCCACTTTACAATGCAAAGATTCTCCTCTGTTGTACACATGAAGCTTATTGACCACGTAGTTTTCTAATAAATCAACTCGCCACCATGGAAATTTATCACCCTCTTCTGTAAAAATTAATAGAGTACAACTTTTACTCTAGTTTTGCTTCTCTATCACTTTATTAAGGATAACCCTAACCTTTAGTATGAGTGCACTGAGCAATCCACCGACCAGGATAAAAATACGTCGTGGTTTTTCCGTCAACTGCCAAATTACTAATCGCATTGTATTCTGTGCTGCTCTGATTTGTTGGTTTTCCAATTGCCAAGTTCTTGTTTTTTTCTACAAAAAATTTTTCTAGGTCATTAAATAGAAATTCCATAATCCCTGAAGAATTAAACCCCTCCTTAAACACCTGAATCATCATCGGTAAAAATTTGTACTTCACAAAGTACAAGACTCCCGGGGTTTTTCAACTTTACTTCAACCGTCCTTCCCCACGAATCACAAGTAAACACTATCATGTTAGAGTTGTGTTCTGACGAAACGCACTCAGCATCCTCTTCGAATTCATTATTTCGTACCGAAACAGCCATGTTAACAACGCCTGTTAAAGCAAGAAATTTTTATAAAGGACCCGAACAATTTTTTTTCTCATACTTTCATTAGTGTAGATAATAACACTCTCAATTCTGATAGCAAAAAGAAAAGAAACGGACCACTCGGGGTTTGAATTGTCTGAAAAACAAATAACAAATACATTGTTACAAAATAATAAAAAGTAAAATTTGAATAATGACTGACAATTTACATAAATCGAGCATTGGGACGTTGGTTCTAACTTCACGGTTCCATCCTGACTCACATGTCCATAATTCAAATTAACAGATGAACCTATTGCTAAATTTTTTAAAACTACGCAGGAAATGTAAATAGATTTAATACAGAGATCAAATAATATTAAATTGTTTTCATACTTTTACTTTTATCATCGTCATAACCGAGTACTTTAACCTCGCATAAGTGTAACGGCAAATTTGTTAACGGACAATCCTGATAGCGGCCTTCACAAGGCTTGAGTTTTTCAATTGTAACATATTGACCTACAATAGGTTCTTCACAGACAATTGAGGCAATTCCTTTTGAAAAATGATACCTTTTTTTCCCATCACAATACCGGCCCGATGATCCCTCTGCATCTGAAGACACTTTGATGGCATGAGAATTAAAATATTTCTCCATTTCTGTCACTACATAAAATTTAAAGCTGTAAATAATTCAAATATAATCGCGTAAGCAGCAACCACCTTACTATCGTCAAACTCTCCAGTTGCAATATCAATAATGGACACAGAATAATTTTTTTCTAAGTCAACAGTCCACCATGGTTGACGGTCTATTTCAGTAACTGCAAAATAACAATAACAATTAGAAATAAAATTCCAGTAAAGTTTTGTAATCTTACCACTCGTCTGAGCGCACATGTTTTTTTCTGATTTTACTTCACTTGCCGAATCCGAATCATTTCCAAAAATACAATAGCAGTAGATGAATAAAACAAAGCTATGTGCTAGTAGCGAATTCATTGTGGCAAATAGATTATCAGCTAGTTGAACCGTAGTTATATATACCTCAAACGTTCTCAGGATTTCCGTGCAATAAAAGTGATACGAAATGTCAGACGCCAATATGCAAGATAATGAGTGTGTAATAAAACCGATAGTTTTTTTTTTAAATCAAAATGTGATTACAAAAATGTCAAAGGCGCTATGCATTGACATGGCAATTCATATCTAAATGACTTCCAATAATGTACATACCTACAAGTTTGCACTCAACAAAATATTGTAATCATATATATAAACATTACAGAATCTTTAATCTCTCTATATTAGATTGTTTGTTACAAAATTGATGAAGTCTTTGTCATCAAAAGATTTTGATGAGTCACATTGCAATTACTTTGATTTGGCTCTCACTTTTATCTCAGATTTACTAACGATATGAAGGGTATTTGATGGAACTAAAACTACCATTGCTCTTTCCCCATTCAAATTAAAAGGAATGTCTGCATCATCTAACCACCAGCCTCCATCAACCTTCAGAGTTCTTGGATGATGATGGTCAAATGTTTGAAATGGTTTGCTGTCTATTGTTTGCACTGTCTCACCTAATCAAATCAAATTTTACATTTACAGTATAATCCTACCGCTTAACATAGATTAAAAATCACCTTTAATTCCTCTTTCATTGCGAGCCCAAACAATATAATCGTTTTCCTCGTCAAGTATAAAAAAGTAATTGTATTTAACTATTAATAAGTCGCCGCCAATGACTAGTTCCATTCTCATTTCCAAGATATCAGCGTCCAAGTAATACATTAAATCATTTCCTAGCGTTCATGTTTCTTATTACCAAATTAATACGTATAAATAATTCTCAGAACTCACCTAACCAAAATTCACCACATAAGTTTCCAAACCCTTCCTTATATTCTGCCCAACCTCTTGTGAAATTTTCTCTGTCTGACAAAGCAGAGTTTCTTCGTTGAAGAACCTTTACGTTTTTATTGCATTTAATAATTAAAATTTTAAATAATAATTAACTTACAGTCCAGCCGCCACCATCTGTATCCATATCACAATAGGCTTTAAAAAAGACTCTTTCGGACGCTTCATTAACATAAGACAAAACGTAAATTCCTGTTTGATTACAACCTTAAAGAAAGTAAAGCGACAAGTGAGCTAAATTGTAGCGTTGTCTACATAATAGGAAAAGAACTCACCTTTTCTCAGGATGTCAGTACACGTTCGAAGAAAACTAGTGTCAATAGAACATACTGCCGTTGAATCGTCAGTGCACGATTGAAAATAAGCGGGTTCAAACGTCGCATCTGACGCTTCTGCACTATCATTTACAAAGGTCGTAACAGGTTCATTTTCAGTGCTGCTCTGAGTGGTAGTCTTATTTAAACTCAAATCTGTAACTGCGGTTAACACCCATTTATTACGGTATACCAAAGAAAAAAAGTAGTTATGACTTACCCGAAACCGTTGCTGGATATCCCCACACTTGTACTTCACACAAGCATAAAATATTGTGGTGTACTTCAAGAACGTCTGGACTGGCAACAATTTGCAGGGAAACAAATGTTCCAATTAATGGTTGCGCACAATGAAAAGTAGTATTTCCTTCTGGATAAGTCTCATTTCCAGATTTAAAGCATAATGCATTGTAAGAAAACGGTTTATCTAACCCAGTTTCCGAAATGTCATGAAAACCCACTCGAATTTCAAAATAATGCAAATTTTCTGAAATAAAAATGCAACCAAAATTCAATTTACATAAAACTATATTCTTTTTACAACATACCGTTGTCTCCATTTCCTGGCAGGACTAAGGAAACACTTTCTACTAACGAAGATTCTTCCAGTTGCAATCTAATCCATGGAAAACTGAATTTCGAATCTGTGTAAATAATAATGGTTACGATATTACTCTTTTAAGAATACATTACAAGTACCTGTCTTAGCGCAAGAATCAATCGTACTGAAAATTGATTCTGGTACTAAGCCATCAACAGCCAAATTAAGAGCTCCAATGTGTGTCCCAAGAGAGTAAATAAAGCCTTGTGAAGCAATGTTTTTAACTGAAAATTTAAATGGTACCTTAATTTTCAGTTTAGTTATTTAAAAAAAAATCAAAGCGCTCCATTCGAGTTAAGTGTTTAAACTGTTTGCTACTGAACTTGTTTTTAAAGTGCGTAAACTCACATTACGAACTGATTTAATTTTGCGCAACATTTACACGTCAGTAACAAGCACTTAACACTATTATATCACTCTTACAATAAGCGACATCCTTGTACAAGTATCCCCAAACTTCTGTTTCCATCGACAAAAACCTAATAACGTTTTCTACACAGATATTAGTTGTACACAAATCTATGACCTGAAGGGAGACGTATCTTCCGACAAGAGGATGCACACAGTTAAACTGATTTGTTTCCTCCAAAAATCTACTTCTGACTTGATCACAAAATATATTTTTCTTAAACAGCTTGTTGTTGTAGCGGAAATTGATTTTTTGATTTCCAACTCTGATATCAAAATTAGGTGAGTAACCTTATTATATTATAAAAAAAAACTCATTTTAAGCACACAAAACATAATTATAAAAATAAATAATTATACTTATTACCTTCTTCATCAGTATCTAGTTTCAAAATGATTTTGGTAACAATATTTTTTGAACCCAAATCAAGAAGTAACCAAGGATTTACATCTGGTAAATATGTTAACTGCCCACGTGGCAAATCGTATGCTTCATCGTCTGGAATAAGCGCAATTTCTGAGGAAAAGCGTTCACTGACAGATTCAGAATCCAAACTCAGTTGTGCTGAACCGTAGCTACCAAGATTCTTTTCACTCAATAATTCTTTCTTAATCGCAATCCCGAAAACTTCAACTTCGCACAAGGTAAGAATATTTCGTGCAGGAGAACTCCATTGGCAATCGGCAAGAGTGCAAAGTTTTACAATTTGAATACTGACATATCTGCCAATCATCTCTTGGTCACATCTGATTACACTTTTGCCTCCATTCAAGTATCCATTTGGTAGAGAGAAACAAAGAGAATTCACGTTAAATCGCATCTTTCCACCCACGTCATAATGTGCAATGTCTATATCACCGATTCGAATTTCCAAATCGTGTAAACGAGCTGATAAAAATTTGGCCATCAGTTAATACAAATATTGGATTTTTATCGAAACCTACATGCTAAAGTTTCCCCTCTGTTGTAAATGTGGATTGAGCTAATAATGTGTTGTCCTAGTAAATCAACTCGCCACCAAGGATATTCTTCACCTGATTCTGATAGTAACCAAATAGTAAAATGGTAGGTGGAATAAAATGGTAATTGGAATAAAATGGTACTAAACTAAAACCTCTACATTCTAAATTGTTTTCTCTATGACTAACCTGCAGTATGAGTGCATTGAGGAATTAATTTTTCCACGTATGTATAAAAATTTAATCCTTTGTATCCGTCCACTGCAATATGACTTCCAGCTTCGTATTCAACGCTACTTTGGTTTGTTGGCTTTCCAAGTGCAACATTATTGCCTTTAAAAATGTTTAAAATTCATTTTTATTTTCAATATTTCTTGAAAACTTTACTTTGCGAACCTTCACTCGTAAATATTTCAACTTCACATAGGGCAAAACTCCCTGGATGTTTCAACCGAACTGTCACCCAATTTGTCACTTTTTTTTCGTCACAAACGAATATCATGCCATCAGAATCCTCTTCGAGTTTTAGAGGTGGACATTCAACTTCATTGGATTCCAAAATCAAATTCTCAATACCTGAAGACATTACGTATGCATTATTTTCAGGTGAAGTGGTATAATAAAGACTTTTTATACTTTCGTTACTATACACGACAACTCTATCGATTTTATGAAGCGCGTTCAAATAAACAGACCAGTCGGGTGGGACTTCATCTATGAAATACTATTAAATCATTATTGCTTAAAAATTTATGATATAGGTTGTTTTACAGTTGGTTATTATTGCACATTGCGGAACATAATCAGAAGTGGTTATACCATCTACAAGCAATGAACCATTTTTTAAACTCCCACTTTTCATTACTGATGAACCTAAAGCTATGTTTCTCGCTAAAATAAAAAAAAATTAATTAAAATATTTAGAAATTATAACAAAAAATTTGGCTACCTAGTTTTGGGTCATATTCATACGAAAATCCATTTATTTTAACTTCGCAAAGAGTTAGTGGCAGGCTGGTTAATGGACAGGAATTTTTATTGGCACAGGATGAAAGTTTCTTTATAATGAAAAAACGTCCTATCACGGGTTCGTTGCAATAAACGCTAACTGTACGCGGTTCTGGAGGATGTTGAGCATAATTACTGTAATCACAGAAATTATTGAACTCGATTCCGTTCGATGATGTTCCAAGAAAATAAGAAGGTGATTCATCGTCCCCTAGAGATGAAGTTACAAGACGTTTATACTTGCAACAGTACGTGGAAATATCAGTACAATTTAAATTACGGTCACCAAATGTAATATCTATTCCTTCTACAACGTAGTCACGTCCTAAATCAATTTGCCACCAAGGTTGGTGGTCCACTTCGGTAACTGAAAAATTGACTATATTTAAAAACCGTACATATGCTCTATTAATTTTATTTCCATACCGCTTGTCCGAGCACAGCGATTGTTTTCTGACCCCTTCCCTATAAATTGACAACTTAATCGTTTATACATTGATTGTTAATAATGGTATTTACCTTTTCGAAAGTCCAAAAGTAATAAAAATGTAACCCAAAACAATTTCATATTCAAGCTTTGAAGATAATTACAATAACTGAAATTTCTTCTTGGTTATCACGTTTACAAACTATCGTATAATAATACCCAAACACTTTACATCCGTCGAAAAAGATAAAACAAAAATACCAAAAGGCATTGAAATCAATTGAAGTTAATCAAAATGTTAAAGAGCTGATTTTTTTCTAGAAATGTCACCGGATATAATTTCAGAATGACGACGGCAATACCTTCATAAGGCCTCTTCGTTTTTGTGCATATTTACACATTCTTAGATCGATTAAATAATGTTTAACTCACTCAAGCCTTTCACTTTGCTGCAATACATTCTTCACAATGCGTAAACTAGTAAAATATCTTTAATACACTATTACTTTGGTTAAATTAAGATGGTATACACTCATTCAAAAAACCGTTGACATTTTAAAAAAATGGAATGTTCAGTTTAAATTACGTTTATAACTAAATGCAGTGGGTCTTAATTTCATTTCAGAATAGCTAAACAACTGCAGTATGTTTGGTGGAAATAAAATAAGCATTGCGTCTTCACCATTCAAATTAAAAGATTTTCCTTTCTCAGCGAACCACCACCCACCCTCGACATCCCCTTTCCTCGAATTTCTATCATATGTCTGAAATGGTTGCCCGTTAATGGACTCTATCTGAATATCTGGAAGTAACAGACACAGTATTAACCTATTACATGTGTAAAATATGCAACTTAATCGATTTATATGCTACCAAAACCTAATTGCCATTTTGGCCAATATATATCTTATATAGTGCTTACCTGTATTTTCATGTAAATACTCAGCGTGAACCGTGTAGTTATTTTCTTCGTTATCAATAGAGAAAGTGTCAAACTGCATAACTTTGCTTTCACCTTCGGCAGTTAAGTCGATTCTCATTTCCAATTTTGTTCCAAAATAATGAATAAAGTTATTTCCTTTAAAAAATTCCAATATACTTAATAATAATTTATGCAAACTTTTTAATTAAAACTTACCTAGCCAATATTCACCGCACAAGTTTCCAAAGCCGTTTTTGTAAGCATCCCAACCCCTTGAAAATTTGACTTGTCGAGACAAGGAAATATTTCGCCTTTGAAACACCTATAATTTAAATCTAGTTATTTAAGCTAAAATTAAAATTGATTCCGTCAATCTTACTGTCCATCCACCACCATCAGTATCCATGTCGCAATAGGCATTAAAAAATATTCTCTCCATATCCTCATTTACATACGATAAAATGTAAACACCAGATTTTGTGCAACCTTTAAATATAAACATCAAATAGAAGTTCTGTTTAAACTCTAAACCTTAATTTACCTTTTTCTTGAATTTCACTGCAATCTCTCAATCGACTCGTATCTACTGAGCACTGCAGGTCAGCCCCCTCAAAGCAACTAGTAAAATGAACTTTTGAGATCATTCCGAGAGGGCTTACTCCATCATTAGCTAAACTAGGATAGTCGTCTTCGTTAATGCTACTTTGTTCTGCTTTCTTCTTGAAACTTAAGTTTTCAACTAATAGATTATTTTAATTGTTGCATTCGTTTGATTAGTGTGAAAAAAATTTTTGTTACTTTGCACATTTGATGGAGGTGGGTAGCCCCAAATTTGAACTTCGCATAGATGCAAAACATTTTTCTCTTCTTCAATAGACAGTAAACTCTTTACAGGATCAACGCGTTGTATGTAACGCAAATTAACAATTTGAATGGATACGAAAGTTCCAATTAATGGAAGAGTGCAATGGAAAGTATTATTCCCTTCGAGATAAGTTCCATTATCAGACTTAAAACAAAGTGCATTTTCTGCATACGGATCGTCCATATCCATTTCGGCAATGTCGCTAAATCCAACTCGTATTTCAATATCGTGGAATTTTTCTGTAAATAAAAGAAAAAAACAATGAGACTGGTACAAAATATTTCCATTTTACGGCATACCATTCTCGTGAAGTCCAGGCAGAATAATAGAGATACTGTCTACTAATGAGAGAGTTTCTAACCGCACTTGAAACCATGGGTTTTTGTACGAAGATACTTAAAAAAAGTAATGATTACAAATAGGGTACGAACTAATTTTTAGGCTTAAAACTCACCAGTTTGAGCACAAACGTCAATTGTTTCTGTTTCAAAAACTGATTTCGGAAAGATGCCGTCAACAGCTAAAGATGCATTTCCAATGACTGTACCTTCTTTATCAGTCAAAGCATGCAAAGCGATATTTTTTGCTACGAAAACATGCCTTATTTTTGATTAACTAACGTTTACATGAGCGTGCTCTCTTACAAGTTTTTATGTTATGATAAAAATATCCCCAAACTTCTACATTATCAGCCGAAAGAAATGGCTGGTATTTAGCCAAACAAGAATCAGTCGTACAGTTTTCCGTTATCTGAAGTGATAAATATTTTCCAACAAGTGGGTGACTGCACTTAAATTCGTGTTTCCCTCGTATAAAAAAACCATTCGACATGCGATAACAAATAATATTTTTCTTAAATATTTTGTTATTATATTCAGCACTGATCATCTCATTTCCAACTCTGATATCAAAATCAGGTGATAGACCTGACGAGTTCAAAATATAAAAATTGTAAAATTTTTTTTACACTTTCTTACCAATATCGCCTCCATCTGTTATGATAACTATTCTATCTACCACAGTTTTAGAAATCAAATCAACAAGGAACCAAGGGTGGTCGTCCGCAAGTACTGCAGGCAAGCCAATTGCCAATAATGGCACTTCAGCATCATCCTCGATATCCAAACTGTGTTGTACACTTCTGCTTACAGCAACATTTTGCTCTTTTAATGTATCTCTTACAATTTCATCACCGTAAACTTCAACTTCACACAGAGTAAGAATATTTCTTTCTTGAGCAGTCCAATGGCATCCAACTACAGTACATAACTTCACAATCTGAACAGTGACATATCTACCAACCAATTCCTGTTGACATCGTACTGCATTCTGACCTCCATTTAAATATGAATTTGGCTTTGAGAAACATAAAGGATTTTTTCTAAACCGATAATCTTCTCGTTCAATAAAATTAATGATATCAAAATTTCCTATTCGGATTTCAATGTCGTGCAAGCGAGCTGTAATAAACACGTATAATAACATTTGTATAAAGTGATGTTAAACATTTGTGACAGTAGGCTTAATTTACAATGCAGACTTTCTCCTCTGTTGTATATATTCAGATTAGTTACAATATATTCCTGGAGTAAATCTACTTGCCACCATGGGTATGTATCACCAACCTCTTAAAAAAAAAGTTCAATTATTTTCAACAAGTGTAAATCCTGCGTGCAAATTACCTTTGGTGTGAGTACACTGGGCAATCCATTGCCCATGCGCTGGGTAAAATTGCGAGGAAATGTGCCCATCCACTGCTAAATCACTAACCGCATCATATTCTATGCTACTCTGATTAGTTGGTTTTCCTAAAGCTATGTTTATTTTCAGGCCTTAAAACCAAAAAAATCATTACCATGATTATGACAAATGAGTCTTAAAATAAACTACATACCAGTATTTTCAGAAGTAAAAACTTCTACTTCACATAAAACTAGACTTCCTGGATAGGTTAATTTGACGTAAACTTTTTGTGCTTTCTGGTCTCCGCTACAAAGAAACGTGATACCGACAGAATCTTCTGCCTGACCTTCCGGAAAACAGCTAAATTCCTCGTTAGACAATGGCAGCTCAAGGATCACCGACAAATTTTTACTGCCTACATAAGTATATTAAAATTGTCACATGTCAACTTAGGCTGGAATTATTTTTAAATGCATAGCATCCCAAAGGGCAATTCCGGTAAGTTGAAAGTTTTCAATTTCGCTTTCATGATACGCGTACACAGTTAACCATTTTGCTTTTTTGTTTTCTAGTCTGACCGGAAGAGCCTTATGCTATTGCATTGACATAGCTATGTCTGTGCAGTACGTACTTTCGTTAGTGTAAATGACAACTCTGTCCACTATTTGAGGAGTGCTAAAGTAGACACACCATTCGGGTTTAAGAACAATGGTTCCACTAACTGAAATTAAAAAAAAAACTTGTCACATTATCATGATTTCATTTGAACATAATGAATTGTACACTAACGTTGTTTTGAAGTTATAATTGCACACTGTGGTTTATGAGTTTGTATCGGTTCAATAATGAAGTTTCCATCCACTGCCAAACTTGCGTCATTAACAGTACCACTTTGCCTCACGAGGGCTTTATAGGCTATATTTACTGCTGTTATAAACAAAAAATACTACATACGATAAAAATCTAGGGCTGTACGTAGATCTAGTCCAAATAAAATATTATACATTACTTACCTTTTTCCCGATCAAATTGAAAACGATAACCCTGAACTTCAACTTCGCATAGCGATAATGGCAAATGACTCAGAGGGCACGAGCCCATATTTTCACATGCTTTGAGTTTTTTAATAACCACGTATCTTCCCAACATAGGTTCTTTGCACACAATACTGGTTTTTGGAGGCCATGAGGGAAATTTGTAATAACTTCTTCCTTCACAAATGTATTTAAATTCCATATCAGCTCTTGTAGATGCTCCGATGAAATAAGATTCTGCATGATTATTAACTGAAAAAATTTAATTGTTTAAAAAAAAATCATGTTAAATTCATTATAACTTACAATCAGCAATTTCATCATTAGTGGTAATATCAATTCCATCAATGACATAATCGCGCCCTAGATCAACTTGCCACCATGGCTGCCGATCAACTTCAGTGACTTAAAAAAAATTCATCTTAATTATTTTTCTTTTTATAAATTTAATAGTTTAGTGCATTACGGCTTGTCCGAGCACAAAGATCACCATTAGTTCCAGATGCTACAGTAACATAAACAAATTGTACAAACTGAAGCTTCCTAAAAGAACGATGACCTACCTAATTTAGATAATCCACAGATGGTAGCTAAAACAAAACCAAGTATTGCTGAACTCATTTGGAGTGATTCTGATTAACTTAATGGTTATTTTAGTGTTAGTAATTTATCGTTGGAATTTATTTTATAATACTCAAAGACAGAAAATTCAAAGAAATTGCGATAAAAAATATCAAATGGTTTTAAATTTCACTAATATGATAAAACATACATATAATCTTGATGTAACGTATTGAGACCGTTTCCCTAAAAACTGTAATTAGGACAACATGAACTCTTTAAATTAGTGTTTTGTTTTTTACAATACATTTTACATCATTTTTCGAAAAACCTTAGAATACAGAATACTTTTATTCATGCCCTGTACTTTAAACAAGTAAATGTTACACACTAAACGTTTTTTCTTTAATAAACAGTGCCAAATGAAATTGTATTAACTATTCCATGAAGCGACTAAATTAATGAAGTTACAAGGGATACGTTAAGTAATGTGCTTCTACTTTTGAGAAACAAAGTGAAATTTATATATAACACACATAATGGAAATATCCTTTACGTTAAGTTCCTTGAAATGACGACATGAATTTCCATGCAAAGGTTAACATCTGTTCTATTGAAAACCATTTGCAATGAGGAAAGTTAAAGCTCTCGCTCATTTACTGCCAAGCGTATTGTCACCAATACAAACTTTGGGATAAAATTGAACTACTAAAGTAAGTACATATACAATAATAAAAAAAATCGAATATAATTGAATATATTTTGACCTGGGAAAACTTTGCCCGCGTAGCTTATATTACAGGTATATCTGTAGGCTAATTTTAGTAATTCTTGACAATGATTTACTGATTGGAGGGGGTATAACTCAATAACCGTTTTCTAAGTCTTAATACTGTAATTGCTTAAATTTATGTAAATAAAACTGTTTAACCTATTTTCTACAAATAAAACAGAGTTAAACGATTGTTTATCTCTTAATCAAAATTTTTATACATTAACAAAACACCTGTTTACATTGTTGGAAATCATTTCAAGGTCAATCTAGCACATTCACGTAGCAAGATGAACTGAAACTGTTTCTAACGTTCTCATTATAACTTCATAGGATGTCTCGTTTGGACTGTATTTTTCAAATTGCCTGGCTTGTCCTTTTTTTGCCATGGGCTGAATCGACAGGTAATATTTGTTAATAATTCAATTCCAAAAACAAAATACCATTTGTTTTCCTCAAGATACTACAGATGATACTGTCAAGTGGAAAAGAGATTTTTTCCATTTCGGACACATGATGTGGCAGGTTGTCGGCAGAAATCCTTTAGCATTTTCAAATTACGGAAATTATTGTGGATACGGAGGGGATGGAATACCTGTCGATCCTATTGATCAGTAAGTTCTTAAAATTACTTTAAGTAATCCACGACCTATTTTATTTACGCGATTTCATTTGCAGTTGCTGTCTGGTCCACGACGCTTGTTACACTTATGCTCAAAACAACTCTGGTTGCCCTTCCAGCACTCTTTCATCCTTGCTGTTGGATAGATATCAATACGAGATCATGGATGACGAAATAGTATGCTGTAAGTTGAAAGCGTTCGCATACTCAATGAAACATAGCTTACCGTTTGTTATTATTTCACAGCTAAGAATAATAAGTTTTGTAGTCAACTATCTTGTATATGTGACAGAGCACTTTGCAAATGTCTAAAGGAGTTTATACATTTATATGATGACAAAAACCGAGGTTAAACATTCTTTTGCGTATAAAATGACTATAGTGGCGCACATAATGAAGACGACATGTAACAAAAATATTCGTAAACAAAGTACAACGTAGCAATCATTTCTTTAATATTTTTCTGCTGTTATTTATTACTTCGGATATGCATACTCAAGTAGGACGTTGTAGACTAGCCACAGTGAACCAGTTGAATACTTTTGCTAACAAACAATTCAAAAAGACAAATTTTGTTTATTGTTGATTACATCACGCTAAAAGTTTTGACTTTGTTGAGTAAGCAAAATACCAAACTAAAAGCGAAATTAATGCAGCCACAAGTTCACTTTGTACCCACGGTCCATTATACGTTCCCTATTTACACAATAACAAATTATTATTCTACAATGTTCATTAGCTTAATAAAGAGGATCAATTACTTACACCGTGATTAACTGTAAGTATGAACAAAGGCGTTACACTTGATGTTTCTTCCCCACTACGCTGTGCCTAATTGTACAAAAAAAGTAAATAAAATGTAATTTTCGTGTATAAAGTTGTAGTTTACTTTTCTTAAAGCAGCAAATTTTTCGTCGTCATAGATTTTAACCGGATAATCTCCAGATGATACTTTTGGGATTTCATCTGTCCAACTAACTTGATATTTTTGGCCATCTTGAGATTTGGTAACTGGCAACAATTTTCCGCCTATGTCTGCGTGTAAATTTATGTTCTGTTGGTACAACAATTGAGATCATTATAACTTTATTTTAAAATTACAACCTTCACGATTAAAAATACCTGGACGTTATTAGCACATGTTACAGTAAATTCAGCAATGAAACCGATATTAGATACAACAGTACCGTCTGTAGTCGTGTATGTTTGAGATTCCACTTGTGGACTCTTGCAAACATCGGCTGAAATAAAATAATTTAAGATTCAACCATTTTTCTTAATCAACAGCTCCACGTGTGCAATTGAACTAGCAAGCCGGCTTTAGCAAAATTAAAAGCAATAGAACTGTTTATAAGGTCATATCTTATGATATTTATTGAACTAATATTAAATTGCCGGTGAAGTTTGTGGAAGTTACAAACCTGCAGCGTAACTTAAAATTAAAAGGAAAAGACAGCCCAACAATCCGCACTCTGCCATTTTCTTCCACTTTGATTATAATGAACTCGACCTGACAGGTCCGGATCAAAATTTATACGTCACAAATATAATGACAATAAAACAAAAATTAGAAACCTGAAGAAAATAATTATTTAAATGTGTGAGCTATAAAAGTAAAATCATACTTGTAATAGTTCGGTTTTTTTTAAACTTTAGTTTTAATGCTAACAAATTAGTGCTTTTTCGCATGCGCCGCAGAAATTGCAAACAACAAAAAAAAAAAAAAAAAAAAAGAAAGAAAATGGCGGTAATGCTAAGCTGTCTGTGAAATGTAACGTTTTTCCACAAAGAAAATTTTAAAAAGGTTATTCTACTAACTTTAAATTTAACGAAATTTTGCGTAAGTGTTTTATATAATTTAGGTGTATTTTTTAAAGTGCAAAATTTTAAAATCTATTGTTGTACGTTCCATTCACACACAACTTATCATTGTCGTAAGGTGGAGTTGAAATTAGTGTGCATTAATGATGATTATTGAATCGTGAAATCAGAATTTCATTTTCCCTTAAGTAGGGACTGTCTGATATAGTGAAATGAAGTTTTCAATCTAAAGTGCACCTGATTTAAAATTCCGCTGTAAAAGCCGATGATGAATTAAAGGCGAAGATGAAATAGCACGTTTAAAACCGTGCTGTTGTGATATC
>JAQGAS010001247.1:0-22766 GCA_034686365.1 Pachymerium ferrugineum | reverse complement strand
ACTAGGTAACGTGAGACCATGCCTGGACATGTACGAGAGCCATATGAAAAATTGTCCTTTCCCTCATGTGACGTATACTTTCACTTTCCTTATACCAAGTAATAGTTGTCTTTAATCGACATTTGTGTTGCAAAAATTAAAGATAGCCATACCATACAGCATTAAACTCAAATCATATGAAATATCATAATATTTATCATTAGCAAATTTTGTCTACAATCGATTCAAATATTAAATTGAAAAACCAGTCGCGTCTCTTGTTCATGTCGGTTTCAATTTGAAATTCAGTTATATGGGATTGAAATACAAAATTTGTTGGCCCCTCCCTCCCACCTCAACCATCAAAACTCCTCACAGAAGAAATTAATGATGTCATAAGTGGCAAAACTCCCACTATTGGCAAATTGCTTAAACATTGAATGAATACAAAAGTACTAATTAAACTTGTAAAAGTTGTATCTGTTTACAGAAAATACTCTGACACATTTTCAAGCAAGCGTTCTTATTGCATAGTATAAGCCATTACATTATTCATAAGTTTAATGAGAAATATAGTGGTTACTAATTATAACTTACTCTATCGTCCCAAATAAATAAATAAAATGTTTGTCCTAACATTTGTTTGGATTTTTTCTATTGCTGTTATTAGGTATGTTTGGCTTTTGTGTGCGTGCTGAAGAATCTCCCGCATCTAAAAATGGTACTAGTCTGAATTGAAGGATCTTTTTTATAAGTACTAGCTGCGATAAAATTCCGCACAGAAATGCATTTCATATTGAGCTGTAATAAAAAAAATAAACAAGTTATTTTCCACTCTATTTCGTAAAAGAAAAATACATAGTACTAACTTTCATTCCTAAAACCTCTTTCAAACTGATTCAGCAAAAACACCATAACCGTTGACGAATCCCACAACATCAACTTCGTGGTGCGGAACCTTTATTGAACTTTTAAGCTCAGAAATATTATAAACCTAAAAAATGTGATTACGATTTACATTACGAAAAAAGTTCTATTAAATTACCCTTCTTGGAAAAAGATTTCACTCGTAACATCAGAATCAATTGACGAGGATGAATATTTTGTTTGTTTGGTAGTGGACAAATGTACGTGTTTTGACCGAAGTCGACATCTGAAGTTAAAATTTACAAATTAATTACAAATTAACTTATTTTCTTATTATCAAATCTCATACCTCGCTGCATTAATGTTACAAAAACATATGGCTTAGCCTTCGCGGATCTCATTCAAATCTTCTGTAGGCTGCCAAGACATGCACCTGAAAATACCAAAACATTGTTGATAAAAATAACTCTTAAAATGAGCTATTTTTAATGCCATATTTAGATGTTCCAATCAGCAAAATGCTTCGGAATGGAATAACAACACGATTTCTGTGAACTAGCATAAAAAAATTTAGGTTAGGTAATAAGAGTAAAGCTTCTTACTCGGCCTTCATCGTTTGTGATAGTCAGCTATTGCACCTGAATTAAAAGGAGGTCCATTATCTGTGACCACTTCCTCAGGATTGCCAAAACGTATTCGCTATATCCTATTGCTGCAAGAACTTTCTTTTCTACTTTCTGCCTCATTTGATCAGCCACTTTCAATCGATGATCATTTAACCGTTTGATTTGTAAATCGGTTAAGAGCGATTCAACATTAGCCAAAAAATATCGATGATCCAACCGATACAAAAACGCTTACCTCTATACCACGGCTTGGCTCAAAGGTTAGCCATTTTTGAGCTCTCAGTTAATGAAATACTTTTTGAATTAACCTAATCACGTTGCAGATAACTAAGGCTGGGTTCACACAGCCAACCAATACGTTATACACTGTTTAGAGAATGCACTTTCACACGTATAAAGTATGAACTCCTACAGAAATCTCTACTTTAGCTCATCCTGTACACCTCTGAAGGTATATTTCCAGACATTGGATTCATATTTTTTTACATTTCAAAATTGTATCCTTGCGGTGTAATTATCTAAAGGTGTAACCCATGTGGAGGTGCAGGCACCCTTTATACCCCAGCACAGCCTATCAAGTATATTGCCTAATGACATCTTTCAACATTTTTCATTTCTTTCAGTGAGATAGTTTCCCTTCTGACAAACGGTGCTCATGATGTAAATTTATAGACTCTTTCTGTATTTAAATTTTCATTGTTAATAATCTAGATATTAAAAATTCTAACTAGAGTGTACCCTCTACAAAGAATGCACGCATCTAGCTCGTGCTCGGACATCATCAATTCGAAATTCGATTATCAAAGAAGGTAAAGAAATTTATTTAAACATTTGTTAATATAATCATATAATATAAAACAAGTAAAAAACTATTTTCCACTCTTCTGCAGCCAGAAATTTAAGAAAAACATTCTCACTACAATCAGGCCTTATTATCTTGCAGCTCAGAAATTTCGAATCCGACTAGGCTTAACTTTTACAAATATACCTGAGTCCCAGTCCCATTCGTTCATCATTGACTATAAGAAGGATTATTTCTAGTTAGGTACCTTGGATGAAAAGAGGATTTTTTATCACCTATTTAATACTTTAATCTATATTTCAGAAAATTTGATAACAATGGCCAAAGTCTCACCCGGAAAAGAAATTAGTCCGAAAAATGAAAATATAAAAAAACGACTGCGGAATTCGTCGGGAAACAAGCGAAAGTTAGATTCCTGTGATAACACACTGAAGACCAGTTCCAAAACCCATGCAGTTAAAAAGTCTTTAAAATGTAACATCTGTTCGTACGTTACAAATCGAAAATCCCATTTAGTCAGGCATGTAAAAATTCATACGGGTGAAAAACCATTCAAATGTGATATTTGCGCACGTACTTTTACAATGAAATCAAGTGTAAAGCAACACATGATAATTCATACGGGAAAAAAACCTTTTAAATGTCACTTGTGCAGTTTTAAGACTTCCCTGCAAAGTAGTCTTAACTGTCATCTAAGAACCCATACTGGAGAAAAATCTTTTGCGTGCGAAACTTGTGATCGTACATACTCCTCGCTTTCCGGTCTATACTATCACAGGAGAATTCACACTGGGTATAAGCCCTACGAATGCCCCTACTGCAGTTACAAGTCTTACTGTAGTTCTAATTTAAAAAGTCATTTAACTACACACACTGGAGAAAAACCGTTCAAATGTAGCAAGTGCAATTTTAAATGTAACACAAGATGTAGTTTAAAATTGCATGTAATGCGTCATTATAATCTAAAACCTTACAAATGTCTTTTATGTCCCTATAAGTCAATGACGATTGACCGGTCTAAACGCCATATGTTATGTCATACGGGTGAGAAACCTGAAAAATGTCATTTATGTGATTATGCAAGCAGAAAGAAGTCCGATTTGCGTAAACATTTGATTAATAAACACTCAGTTTAGAGTATTGGCTAGACTTTAAACACCACTCATTGAAAAATTTACTGTCAATAAACAATGTTGATAAACAAAAAAACTCTTATTGTATTTTAGTAAAAAAATATCGTAGTTATTGCATAGGATTCTGTCATCATTGCAATCAATACAAGTTAAGACTTGGGTTCAATGCAAAACGAAAATCCTAATTTTATTACCTTTATGTAAATAAATCAGCAACATTGTGGAAAAGTGCGGATGGAGAATACGTTTCCTAAGTCCAATTCTTAATATTAAAATTCAATCCCTAAAATAAAGGTTTCATTCAAAATAAAGGATTTATATTTACCATATTACACTCACCTATCTGCCAGAATAAGGTAGTTACAACCAATTAAAGAGTGGATTGCCTCAATCTGTTATAAATATGTGTATCAACCAAAGTAAGGTATAAATCAAAATATTTATTAAATAACAATTATTATTTTCGTAAACATCTCATAATTTCAATAACCATTAAATAAAAATGACATTGAATTAAGTTTTGTCAAATAACAGCCCTCATGATAGCAACATGTTTTAATATGTAATGAGGAACTTAAAATTAAGACCCAGGAAATTACTCCCTGAATTAATCAAAATCAAAAAAGTAGATTCAAGATTCGCAGCTTACAGCGGGTTGTTGACATTGGTCATCATTGTTTTCATTTGTTTGTGCTAATTGAAACAATCCAAATTTTGCATCCAAACCAAGAAGTCAGGAGGTAAATCATGGCAAGATATCATTACAAGTGTTAAGAGTTTTCATTCTCTTACACAAACAGAACTTTCAGTATGCACCAGTCTATGCATCTCTAATTACTGTAGAACAGCGCCATCTGATTCCAATGCTTTGAGATTTTGATGGCATGCCCTTTACACACCATGTCCTTGATTTAATATTCAATATACAGTAGATCGCTGTGCCCATGTTACTCAGATATTTTTCCTTTAGTTGAAAACAATGCGACATACATACCCAAAATTCTGCAACAAACAAACCCACAAATCTTGCATCGACCTTTCTAATTTTTTTTATATAATAATAATAATTATAATATAATTAACAAAATTATAAAATCTTTGATTCAAAATAAAATTACCCCATATAAATTACCACATATAAAAATTAACCGCTAACATATGAAATGTCCCATAATTACCTTCGCCCACGCTATAACCATTTACACTGACTTTTGATGCAACAACCGTGCTTAGATACTATACAATTTCTGTTACAAAGACAATTCTGTGACCAATCGTTTTCGGTATAATTTTTTGTAACTTTAATATTAATGACTTCCTGAAATGGTAACATCCCTAGGCCCGGGGTTTCCCCTACATTTCCCGGCAGTCATGTGACCATTGGCGACGTGCCAACCAAAACCAGTCTGTCACGAGTCACTCTCTATTTATACTTTCCACTTAATCTCGCTCTCTAGACCGTTGATACAACTTTTTCTTCGCTTGTAGAAGAATGGGAAATCGCAGGTAATCAATCAAATCACTTAATTTCGATGATTTTAAAGTGTAACGCATTTAAATATTACGATTTCATAAAAAATCGCACTTCGATAACTTTTAAATTTCTCTTTAGAAAAATCAGTTATGCGGTTTAGTCATTTTAGACATTTCAAGTCTCATTAAAAACGGCCAAACCTTCAAAAGCCAAAACACTTTCCATTAATTACAATAAATTTATGGCTTTAAGGTCTGCATTACCGCTCCCAGCAATCTCCTCCGGTGACGTAGTAGACACACCACCTACTCAAATAGTTGGTCTAGCAACTGCCCTAGCCCACCAATCCAACCGACATCGGTCATGCGGCATAGGAATCGCCAACATGAGCGAATATTCTCTGGGATCGGGTCGTTGCTACAACTCATCAGGAAGGATTGACAGTATCCCATCCGACATTGAGCCTCTCCTGACTGGTCTAATTTTATCACAAAATAGACAAGGAACACCTGAAGGAAGTTGTGGTCTCGTCACCTACGACATAAGAGACGAACAGGGTAAAAGCTACAAAAAGCAAAAACTACAAGTTCTCTGGTATGTGCCATTGGATCTCAATATAAATCAATGCGCTGTCAATGTACGTATTGGGGTCGAATCGGCTAGTAAAGATATATTCGACTGTATGTACAAAGCCGGTAATGACTACAGTTATTGGTGTGAAGCTATTGCTACCAGTCATACTTTTCGGTTTCAAGAATTCTCAGCTGAAGTACTCATGTCACATAACCCAAAATCATCCTTGATTGTCAAGTTTAAGGCATTAAGCCCATAAGAAAAAAAATGTACCGATTAAAATTGATTAGCTTATAGCTTAATAAATTTTTTTCTATATTATTCTAAGAGCCTAACAAAAATAAAATATACTAAAACTTCACTTTTGTTGTTGTAATAATACATACAAGCTAATTATTGAAGCCAACAATAAAATTAACGGCTGAATTATGACCCGATGGATCAAATATTAAATTGGATGCAAACACCCATTACTGAGGAAGAGACTGAAACAGATACCGATGTCCCAGAGTCTGTAATAACCACCAAATCGTCTCAAACACAAACACCTAATGCAAAACGAAATACCCGTATAGCATGGATCCTCATTTTAGTGTTTATCTTTATCATTTTTGCTGTGGGAATTGTAATCGGTTACTACACCCGCACATTCACAGCCGTAGGTATAATTTTATATTGAATGATAAACAAAACTCTTTTTTTTTTTTCAAAAAAAATGCTTAATTCATAGGTTGTGATGAAGACCCACCAAATGCAAAAGCGCATCAGAAAAGAGATTGGAGTGGTTCACGATTAGCAGGTACATATGTGTTTTATAGATGTATTGGAATTCCTTCAGTCCCGCTGGCAGAAGTTGCCGTCTGTCACAAAGGAACGAATAAATGGAAATATATTCTACACCTTCCTTGCCGTAAGATATAATCCGAACGAAATAACTTTATATTAATAATTATAATAATTGCAGATTGTTATTCCGCACCTGTAGTTCCTCTCGGTTTAGGAACGTACGAGAATAGTAGTGTTAGCAAACATTTAGGTTACGCGGTAACGTACAAATGCAATCCTTCGGAATGCTCTCCTATTGCTTCTACACACATGTGTAGCGAAACACGTCACTGGGTGCCAATGGATAAATATGCAAGTTCAAATTCTACACAATGCTGTAATATTTCGTAAAATGATATTTTGGTTCCGGAGTGATTTGAACCTCAAATGTCACAGATTGCAATCACCCGATCCCTGTAGCCGGACATCTAGCGCAAAAACTTGTTTCTGCTATTAATATATCGAAACCTACTCTTGGGTCTACAATTCAGGTGTTTTGTACAAATGAAACGGATTCTCGTCTCCGAGAAACATTTTTATGCACTGAAGCAGGCGTTTGGCATAAAATAAGAAATAGTTCTTGCTGTAAACAGTTGTTGGAAACAGTTCAAAAATAGATTCTTTTGATGCATTTTTTTCCAGAAGTGTGTGAATCTAATCCACCACCTGTAAATTCGCCTCAACATTTAAGAAGATGGGAAAATACAAAAGAAAATAGGGAAATAGGAACGGTCATTACATATCATTGCTCTAAAAATGTTGATTCACATGTTTATAGAATAGTTCTTTGTGACAAAAATTTAAAATGGAGTATTTTGATGGAGGAAACTGGATATTTAGTTTGTAGTAAGAGGGAAATTGGTTTTATTACATTTAATTTGAATCATTTATTTATATATTTTCAGAGGAAAGATATCATTTAGAAACGGAATTAATGATGTACGAAAAAGCTAAAGACGTTTGTAAAGAGAAAGGCGGTCAATTGGCAGTTACGCAAACTTTAGAAGAAGAAAGTTTTATAAGGAGAATTTTAGAAAAATCAGGCTCTAAATGTGAACGTGTGTTTTTAAGTAATGGATATATAACGAGGATTAATTGTAGAAGGCATATAATATTTCAGCCTTTGATTTTTGTAGATGGGAGAGAAGATATAAGTGAAAGGTGGTGGTGGGTCTCTAAAAAGAAACTCGACGCAAACTATACACATTGGTTAGATAACTATCCCCGGGGCCTTCATAAATGTGTAGTATTAATTAAATCAACTCTCAAATGGATGAATGAAGATTGCAGTAGACCGCACTGTTTCATATGTGAAGGTGAGATTTTTTAAAAATTTCTTGTGACACTTTAAAAAAATCATTGTCAAATTAGGTATAAAAGCATTAATATTCATTAGACGAATAAAGAATCCCAGTGATCTCTTGCTATGCACTCCTACCAATAAAATTAAACACAAGCAATTCCTCTGGTCAATCACAGTGCAGGTATATATATTAGTTTAATTCTATTGGTCAGGATCACAATTCTGCAGGATATCAGTTATAGTATAATTGAACCTTCTGAATACATATTTTTATAGAGTTTGCTTAAGTTGATTTACATGTTTCCTTAAACTTATCCGGATAATTAGTTTAAAATAAGCTCTGTAAGTCAACTTATTCAGTTGTTGCAAAGGATGTCACAGCCTTTTCTATTTCGCTCAGCATAAAAGTGACTGAGAAAATATTGTGTTAGTAAGATTTATAGAAGTATGAACTTACCTTTCGCGATAACTTTGGTGAGGGTCTGCAGAGGATGTTCCATATAATATTGAACTATGAACGATGACGCACAAAAATTTCACACTGCAGACATTTAATATTACATTATAGAAATGATATAACTCATCATCAACTTAAACACGACTAACCTTTTAAGGATGGTCCTTCGCATCATTAATAGAATTATTTCTTGTTTCCTGTACGTAAGAATTTGGAGGGCAATATAATTTCAGTTAAGCTACTACAGTATAGTGTGAATGTCCGCATGCATTATCTTAATATTTTCCTTTTTTTCTAAACAGAACAAGAGGGAAGTTGTTTCGGTTTCGGTAAATGTATGGCTGTCGCCTACCCAATGAACTTCGATTTTGCCAAAGTAGCATGCACAAATATGGCCTCCTCGCTGGTAACTGCATTTCCTGAACGTTCGGCAGACATGCGTAAACTTGTAAACACTGTTAATTCTGTAAGTCCCGATTCATGTCCAACATTTTACATTGGTAAGACTAATAAATGCAATACTGAAAGATTAAATAAATTATTCTCGTGGTACACTCAGGCCTCAAGTTGAAACATCGTATCTATAGATCACAATTGGGAACTGCAACGTATCTCCATACAATGTGGAAGAAACCAGCCTCGTTAGAAGAAGACTGCATAGCATTACAAAAGAGTGACCAGTACAGATATCTGCATGGCGTTTCATGTAATATAAAAGCATGTTCTGTTTGTTCATTTCAAGGTATGAAAAACAAATTATTTTTAATTTCCAAAATTTAAATGACATTTTCTAGGTCCTGATCGAGATGGACTAAAAGCCGTAAGAGCAAATTGATTAACTAAAGTAAATTTCATAAAAATCATCGTCTTTTGTATAAAAAAAGACTAAAATGAATTTCTATGGCTCTTTTTTTTTGTAACGAAAAGATTTTAACAAACCAGTAAATTTTGAAAGGTTAATCTAAAAATCTTTTATTCGTCTGTTTCTGGAAAATTTTCGTTGCCTTCCTCATGTTTACTCTCTAGAGAAAATGGAGGAATACGGCAGTCGAACATGAACCCATCCTCACGTTCCATTCTAAAAGTTCCCCTGTTTAATATCAAAATATTAATCTTGACCTTTCAATTAATCTTATTCAATAATACCACATGTGGCCGCTAGGTGCCTGCAAACTAACATGACTACTATATTGGAAAGCTGGCTGGTTTTTTGATAGCACTGGCTCCTAAGAAAATAAACACTATTTAATTTTCTAACTTAATTCTAACCTAATTTTCGTTTATTTTTACCTGACCAACTACCCCACGACCTCGCACTGTTTCTAACGTTCCAGACAAGCTGAAAATTCTCCAATGACGCTCTCGTAACTGAACTGTTTTATCACCTAAATTTTCAAGCCGAATGCAGTAGCGCCACTATTTTAATAAAAACAATGTATAATTATTTATACTTTTTATGTAAAACCTAAATATCTTTTACCCAATAAACAACTGTACTCTGTGCTTCCTAAAAACAGAAAATCCAAAATTATAATTACAATATTAACACGCTTGTGTTTTAACTTACTCGACATCCCATATAAAAAGGAATTACAGTGACTCGAATATTTTCAGTCGTTTCTTTATGAACGTCTGATAATTCCAACCATGGATGATTCTTTTCTTGCCACGCACGTAGAGTTTCTCGCGCGGAGAACGGAGGATCTATTCAGGTTCACAAAATTAATAAATCGTGATTATTTAACACAAAATTAAGTTACCCTTTTCATTATCCCGCATCAAAAACTTATCAAAAAGCTCGTGATGTAAAGGATGCTTCTCTGTAGTCGTGTAAGGGAGAATATCTTCATGCGAAACATAATCTAAACCCGGAATCGCGTATAAGGAGCGATTATTCTCTTGACTAGCAAGAAAAGTAACAGCTTCAGCTTGTGCTCTCTAAAATTAATCTCGTCAAAGACTTTAATTAGAACAATGTAATTTCCTTACGATAAAAGGACAATCCCGGGAATCGATCAGAACTTGGTAGTAAACTTGAGTCCGTCCTTTGACCTCACGTCCAACTTGGGCATAGTTCGAATTTTCTTGGTCAGTTCCTCTGTGATAATAATAAATCTGTTTAAAAAGGAACATCGTAAGTCTGTTTACGTTGTATATTTAAATATACTTATGTACTTTATTTCTTTCTTGTTTGCAACGTCGCGATCGTACACTTTGGCAAACCAGGGAAACAGAACGACTCCTCTGTAACCAAATACTCGATGGAGAAATAATTGCCCTGTATCATATTTTCCTTGCTGTTTTGGAGTTTCCAGACGGCCTACTTCTGCTAGTCTGAAAGCATCGTAGACGTTTTTGTAATATGTAAAAACTTCGTCGTAAACAACATGGAGGTTTTGGAAGATTACCCGGGTAAATTTTTTTTTTTTTTTGGGAAGGCGTTGGATTTTTACCTGGTGTAAGGTGCTATTAATTTTGGCGAATATGTTTGTCTAATTCCACTAATTAAAACATCACGGATTAAATACCGCGAGAGTAAAACCAGCGACATATTCGATGATTAAGTACGATCTCTCCAATTTTCACCGGACATCCTGCTGCCATCTGGTGAGAAATAGATGTAAAAAAAAATTTCCTTAAAATTTATAGCTTTGGATCTCAAATTTTTGGTTGTAGCTTATAAATTTTCATATTAACACGTATTTTAAATGTATTTTTATTTATATAATTCGGAACTAAAAATCAACACGGCCAGTTTCTATTGGTCAATTTCATTTCTCTGACGTCATGAACAGCTGGTGTTTTGTGTATAAAATGGTTACCGCCAAATTTCATTCATTCTTAACGGCAGGACCATATTCTGCGTGTCGGTATCCAAAATAATTAGTTTAACGGCTAGACTTGCTAGACGTAATGGAACCTTTTAACGCAAATTTACCTCCCATTCAGCGCAAGGGGCAGATCCAGGTACGTAAATGTAATTACGAAACTTGAAAATGTACCTATAAAAGTATTTTGCACCATTTCAGATTATCTTTGGACCAATGTTTTCTGGGAAAACGTAAATGTTATTGTGTCCCCACTTTAAATATAAATCACTTAAATAATGCTCTGTTTCAGGACTGAACTAATAAGACGTTTAAAACGATACATGATCGCAAATTACCATTGTCTGATTGTTAAATATGCAAATGATACGCGCTATAATACCGAATCACTTTCTACGCATGATAGGTAACTTACTACCTGCATTTTGCGGCTGTTTAGAACCTGTTTCTCAAAGCTAACCACTCATTTTATTTAGCCAAATATTAGCCGCTCGAACAGTATTTTCCTTAGAAACCCTTAAAACAACTGCAAGTGAATACGATGTGATTGGAATCGACGAGGGCCAATTTGTAAATCTCACATTTTACACGTGTTTTTATTTAGTAAATCTTTTCTTTATTAGTTTACCGACGTTGTGGAATTTTGCGAGCAGATGGCCAACAAGGGAAAAATTGTGATTGTTGCTGCCTTAGATGGAACTTTTCAAAGAAAAGTAATTTACTAGAACCTTAAATTATTACATGGTTTTTTAAATTAATTTTTTTATTCTCAGGGATTTGGTGATATTCTTAATTTAGTGCCCTTAGCTGAGTCTGTCATTAAACTAACTGCGGTTTGCATGAAGTGTTTTTCGGAAGCCTCTTACACAAAACGGAAAGGAGAAGACACTGCGGTACCCTAATTATTATAATGTAAAATGGGGAAACCTAATTATTTATTTTGTTTCCAGATTGAAGTAATCGGTGGTGCGGACAAGTACATGGCTGTATGCCGTTCGTGTTTTCAGTCGCCAGTTAAACTTTTGAATAATGCAGATACATTGAATATGGCACTGAATGTGCAAAAACAACTCTTTTCTAGTTGAATTTTTTTGATATATGTATTTAACCTTTTTGTATTCTAATTTTTGACCTATCTTTATACAAGGGAATCACTTGAAATTGTGTATTTATAAAATGAATGTTGTACCTATAATTATGCGAAATGCGACTGGGAAGATTTTGTGATTAAAAGTAATTTATATAATTTTTAAAGACGATTGTGCTTGAATTTTTTTTTAGAAAGTAACATTGTTTTGATGTTCGCTGTATTATTCTATCTTATCAGAATCTACTATGTAAAATAATCTATGTTAAGCTACATACCAAAGGACAGACCAAAAGTAAGTGATAATTACGGATGCTAAAACATTAATCAAGACGGTTGTAATGTCTCTAACCTCCTGGTAGCAGCCAGTTCTTTTGAATTTAGCTCCATTACCGACCGATGACGTTATTTGTCGTATTATCCAGACATAACAAACCGCACGCTACAACTACACCAATTCTAGGCGTGCACAAATTGTAGATAAGTTATTCTTACACACATGTTTTAGCTCTAAATAATGAGACAATTGAAACCATTTAAGTCTTAAAGTTATACTCTTACCTACTTTCACACATCAACTACATCAAAATGGCAACGAATGAGAAAGCTTTCTTTTTCTCCGCAGTTCAACATCTTGCACGATCACTGGCTGCTCTCAATCCAACACCTCCAGAAAAGGTGAAAGCTATAATATAAATATAAACTAAACTTTTAACGATTTTCTACGAACAGCTTCAAAAATTGCTGGTATTATGCCCGCAAGAATCGGCCAAAGGTCTTTATCGGTTTGATCAGAGAGCTCAGGATGCAGTGATTGCATTGGGAATTTATTTTTTAGAATCTAATTTACAAGTAACATGACATAAACGTATCAATCTTTATGTATTTACACACTTAATTTTAAACAGCACAAAGATAAAATTTTGCCATACCTTTTGAAGCTACTGAAAGGGTTGACGAAAGCATCGTGGCCTGACGAAGTAAAAATTCATCCATCAGATCGTGAGAACAAATTTTATTGTTCATTTAATATTTTAATTTGAATAAAATTCAAACTAGGTATTCCTGTGTGTGAACGGTTTAGTTTTTGTCTAAATACACTACTCAGCGATATTGCAGCCCGGTCCAACAAGTGTAGAGATGAAGTATTTTAATTTACACACTAAAGACACATTGATTAAAATAATATATTTATTCTTCAGATTGTAGCTGCGCAAGTTGATTTTCTAGCAGTGCTCACTAATCTAATAAAAAACTATAAATCGCAAATAAAATCTCCAAAAGGAAGCACAGCCAAATGTATTTACGTCACAATTACACGAGTCAAATTTTGAAGTTTACTCTTATTTTTTTTTTTTTTAGTAACACTGTGTAAGTGCACGGTTCCTATCTTATTTGGTCTTGCAAGAGCAATGGGTCGTGCATCGAATCAAGATCCACCTTTATTATGTCGAATGTTTCCGAATCCAAAAAATCCAATTCCAGTTCATATAGAACCAAAATTCGAGAAAAAAAGAAGTTTTACAACATTTAGACCGATTATTCCACGTTCTCTCTCTAGTATTTTCCCATCTACGTTAAATCTGGCAACTGTTTCTATTCAAAACGTCGGCCTCGATTTACCGTACGTTAAATATTTAAATCAAAATTCAGCTCTTTTCAATTAATTTTCGATTCAGATTTTCAAGGATGTCAAGTACTCCTTCAAGTGTGACATCTCTGCCATCACAAGCCCAAACACCATACCAACAATTAATTGATCCAACGACGTATTATTTTACTAAATATGGATCTAATTTTGGTCAAATTGCAACTATAGAAACTATGGATCCGAATGAAGAAAATTGTTTGAGTTTTTCAATCGTTCATTTACAAGCCGTTTTAGCAAATGCAAGTTATTTTTTAATTTTATACTTGAAATTTTGCTAATTCAATTCTAAATTAATTAGGCCAAGAAATTATTGACGAAACAGTTATTACAATTTTTAGACGATCAAGCTCTCGACGTGTTTACGGTAAAAAATTTACCTGTCATAATAAAACTGAAAGAGGTAACTTCTTAATTATTTTCAGAGCGGAGAAGTTTTAATTTTTCCCTACAAAGGATTCAGCGAAACGATGAATTTAGTAGTTGTGTCATTACTTCGCAATCTGTTACAAAATCAAAAAGGTTTAATTAAAATTAAATTTAGAAAATATTGAAGAATCTAATGAATATTTATAATTGTAGATTTACCTGGTCCTTTTACTCGAGATGTTCAAGATTTCATTAAAAATTTATTCCTATCTGGTCAAACAACTCTTCAAAGTAAATTTCACGATGCAAGTGAAAAAGAAGACCGTGAATCAAACTTCGGAGTTGTTAATAAATTTAAAGTTAATGTACAATTCAATGCTGCGTGTGCCGATTTACTTGTCTGGGCAGTTGGCGATGAAACTGGTAATAAATTAATTCAAACCTAATATTTTGTGTTTTTTTTTTATGTTTTTTAATAATATAGAGCAACTGTGATTTCGCTTTCAGTTGTTTCACATTCTGCTACATTTATTCTTTTTCTATCGTTTATTAACAGAAAATTGATTTTTATCTTCATTTTTCAGGTTCTGCTAATCGGTTTGGTAATAATCTGAATTTCTTTATTTCTGGAAGTTTTTAAGTGCATGGCAGCTTTATAGTTGACGTGTGAAAATGCGGCATGTTATTTTGACATTTTAACTGCTTTCAGAATATTGCTGTTTTCTCTAACACTTTGTGCGAATTAACTGCATAACTATATATTTATAATCATTTGTTGAAAATAATTACAAGTTGTAACTATTATTTTTTTTCCAGGTGCCGATAGTTTATGTAGCCGATTAACTGAAAAAATTAATTCATCTCACGGACAAAAATTAGTTTTAGCCCATATGCCTTTGCTTTTAGTGTGTTTAGAAGTAAGTTGAATGAAATTTTTTTCGGATTTTTATAAATTTTTATTTCTGTTTCTAGGGGTTGGGAAAACTCGCTGCTGAATTCCCAAATATATCTCACTTAAGTATAACTCCGCTGCGTGATTTCTTAGTAGCGCCGTCGCCTATTTTGCTTCGCTTACATAGTAAACAAAAAGGCGAAGGCTCGCAACTGAAAATCACAGTTACAGATGAAAATATGACATCCTGCTGTGCAACAAGTTCGCTAACATGCAATAGTTCAACGACTGCGTTTGAAAAGCTTCGTGACACTGCTATTCAAAATCTGTGCAGGTATAATTTTATAAAATAAATATTAATTTCCCTTAAATAAAAACCAAAATTAATTACTTATAGAGCTTTGAAAGCTGGATTGACTGTCGACCCAAACTGCGTTCGTGCTTTTCTGGCTTCTGTTTCTAATCGCTTGTTTATGGCCGAAAAAAGCGATACTGAATCGACTCTTATTTCTACCAACACTGTAGTAATGTTGGGTCACGTAGCCGTGGCTTTAAAAGATACTCCAAAAACGATGGAGTCTATTCTACAATTTTTCCAGCAACGATTTTCTCGTCCACCTTCTCCTTTGGATGTCCTCATTATAGATCAACTTGGCTGCATGATTATTGCTGCTAAAGGCGACGTAAATAAAATAATTTATTTCAAAATTTGAGTCTAAATTTTTTCATTTTAGTCACTGATCTATGAAGAGGGCATGAAAATGTTTACAATGATCACGGTCGAAGCCAGTTCTGCTTACGTTCTCGGCACAGATGATAGAAAACAACAATATAGACACGTATCCCTTGCTGTGATCAATGCATTAGCAAACATTGCTGCAAATCTGCAAGGAGAAACTGAAATGAAGGAATTACTGGTTCGTTTGCTCGAGTTGTTCATTCAGTTAGGCCTGGAGGGCAAACGGGCTAGCGAAAAGGCTCCTATGAAAGCTTCCAGCAGTGCTGGCAATTTAGGGATACTCATTCCTGTTATTGCAACCGTAAATAAAATTTTTCTTGTTAGTATTACAAACTTATTTTAAATTGCGGATATTTTTTATTTAGCTCATTCGGCGTCTTCCTCCAATTGTCAACCCTAAACCTCGTTTATTTAAATTGTTTCGTGATTTTTGGTTTTACTGTGTAGTCATGGGATTTACCTCAGAGGAAACAGGACTTTGGCCTCGTGAATGGTACGATGGAGTACGAGAGATAGCAACGAAGTCTCCTTTACTCATTTCTATTACATCGTTACGATCTGAGCTTTTACATAATTCCGCGTTGAGAAATGACAGTGTGTCAGTTGTAAGTACGGAAATAGATAAATCGCCAAATTGAATCTTAAATTATTTTATTTAATAGGGGGAACTTCAAGAACTAAGATCCCAAATTTTAAATTTATTGGAGCATCCACCCGAAGCATCTCCTGTCGTTAATAAACTAGGATTTGCTCAATGCACTTATTTACTTTCTATTTACAGATTAGAAACATTAAGGTTGTGCACATAGATATTTTACAATCAGTTCATTTAATTAGAAAATTTTTAATTTAGAGTGCAAAATATGGAAGAGTCAAGTTTTCACTCGGTATTTGCGTATTTAGAAGACAGTGCTATTCAGAAAGATAAAGACGGTTTATGGGTTTGCATGTCAGCTGTTGGTGAACGTGTTTTCAATACTTTCTTGGACGTTGTCTCTCACAAGGTAATTCAATAAATAAGAAGTTCTCGAATTTTATTGTACGGGTTATTTTTTTTTTTACTGATAGTTGAGAAACAACAAAAGAGAGAAGGAATTAGAAACACACGCACAATTTTTACTAGTCAAATTTAATCATCCAAATCCAAAAATTCGTCGTGTGGCTGATAGGTATTTGTCAAGTTTAGTCGATCGGTTTCCACATTTATTGTGGAATGGGAAGATTTTGCAGACGATGCTGGATATACTCCAGGTTTTAGCAAAATGTCTTGAATTGGTAAAATCTCTACGCTATTTTATTGTGTTGCTTTAATTAAAACAAATCTTTTAGGATGCAAACGAGGAAAACCCACAGTTAATGGTGCCGGGGACACCTTATAAACTTATTCTCCAAGACACATTAGAAGCCCGCGAAGTAAACGAAAAATAGTGTCCATTTCATATAAGCAATAGTACATAGCGTTAATGAAATTATTTGCAGACTATTGTTCGTGACTTTGCTGCTCGTTGTCAAGGAATTATTCAAGAGGCTGTTAAATGGGCTCCGAATGCAACTCAATCACATTTACAAGAATATTTACACCAGCTTCAAAATGCTAGAGCTGGATTATTATATCATAGTGGCATGGCTCTTAGTATTGAAAGCGTCTTACAATTTGTTGGATTGAATGCGTATAGCAGTAAACTTGGGGTTTGTTACTTTGTTTTAACAAGAGTTAAACATTTAAAGTTTAATATTTGTAGTCGGTAACTTTGGATAAGCGACCTCTCTGTGTGAAATCAGACGCATCTCGATTTGTATCAGCTATATCTTTACGAAGCAGATATTCCGGAGAAGTAATATTGTATCTAAATCATTGCTTTATCTAATTGATCGTCTTTATTAGGTAATGGGAATGATTGAATTATGCGAAACGCCAGAACAACGATTAAAATTAAATAAACATTTGTGCAATGCATTGTACAAGTCGTGCCAAGATATGGGTAAATTGCTTTTTTAAACTTTTAATAACTTATTCTATTTTATTTCATTGATAAATCGTATATAGCTGTTGAATGCTACAAAGCAAATATGTACAGAGCATGTGCATTACTTATAGTTACTAAAGGTTAACCAATGTTTTTTTTGTTAATTTTAACAGATTCTTAATAACTTCTGTGCCTTATTTAGGTTTGGATAGAAACTTATTACACGCACTTTGCGCGTCACCGGTTGAATATTTCGTGGAAGACGCAATGCAAGCAGCCATTGCTTGTTGGGAATGGTTATTGGCAGCGCGTCCTGATTTGGAATTGCAGGTACAAGTCGGAAATAACGACTAAATTGTCATTGGAGATGAGATTCTGCATTTTATTTTTATTATAGTTCTTACAAGGTATGGCAGCAGCTTGGCAAACGACGATTGAACGTCGAGTGGGAATGTTTTCAGACGACAGAAAAACAGCCAGCCCTTTGGCTGCTTATGAAGGTTGTGATTTGACTCCAAGTTCACCATTTGTTTTACCTCACACAATGTGGATAAAGGTTCTATATTCTGGTACATTGTACTTTCAATGGATTTAAACTAAATTTTTTCTGCAGTTTCTAGCTGAAAGAATCGAAATTGCAAAATACTGCAGTTTAGAACAAGTAGAGATATTCGCAAACATGTTGCACAGGTCCCTCTCAATGAGTGTTGGATGTAAAGAGAATTTCAAGTGTCGACATGTTGCCGCTATTGGACCTAGATTTCGACTACTCACATGCGGGTTATCTTTATTACAAGGAGATATTTTACCAAGGACATTAAGCAAAAATGTTTTGCGAGAGCGAATTTATTTAGGAACTTTAGATTATTTTTGGTTTGACTTTATATTTTATAAATTATTAAAATGCTCATTTAATAATTACCTTTTTATTTATACACAGTTGCCCACCGATGTGCCCTATTCAAAAGGGCCCTAGTTTACAGGAAGATATTCAAGTATTAATAAAATTTTGGCAAAGTATGCATTCAGATAAGAAATATCTGCGTGCAACGATGATCGGAGGTATGTGTGTAGTGACATGAAAGCATGTCTATGTTCAATGTTACAATGAAAGCAAGCACTGTAGCATTTTTTTTTTAAGTTTTTTTTATTTTTTAGTATTTCTAAGTAGGTGTTGCATGGGAATGGCATTGTGACTCTTTTCCAGATATCACTGATTCTTCACAGCCTCTTGCTACTTTAGGTAGCGATCACCGCTTCCAATCGGGAACCACCGATCTCGCTGGTCGTAGCTCGAGCGGGTGGATGAACACGATACCTTTCAGCAGTAGCATGTCCTCGGTGTCGCGTCGATCATCTCGCAGTCCTCGCAAGAATAGCAATGATATTGATAATTTTGTGAAGGATTATTTAAAGAAAAGAAATCTTATTTTGGGATTAATGGTAATTTTATAAGAAACTATATCACAAGTTAAGTTTATTTACCTTCGCAATTTGTTTTAAGGCCGTTGAGATAGAGTTTCTACTCACTTGGTATAATCCACTTACTCAACCAGAACTACATGTTCCCGGCGAAGAGACGATTGCAGCTTGGAGAAGTCAGCCAATCACAGAACGAATGTGGCGTGATACGGCTCGTTTAGCTTGGGATATTAGCCCGATTTTAGCAGTGCATCTGCCAACCAGGTTTAAGAATTCTGAAGCTTTAGTGAAGGAGGTCTCAAGACTGGTTCGGCTTAATCCTGGATCCGCTTCATCGGTTCCTGATGTCCTTCAATATATCATCACTTCTGATACCATTTTATGTGATGCACTGGAGGTTTAGAACATAATCATTTCAAAAATTTGTGAAAATGAATTGTGAAATTAATTTTTTAGTTGACACACATTTTGACGTGGGCTGCAGTTCCTCCTGTTAAAGCCTTGGCGTATTTTTCACGTCAGTATCCTCCACATCCCCTTACTGCACAATACGCAGTTCGGGTTCTTAGCGCTTATCCACCTGATGTGGTTTTATTTTACATTCCGCAATTGGTTCAGTCAGTTCGATACGATACGGTATGATGTAAAAATGATATTCAAGTTAAAAAAAATTAATATTGAAAATTTAGATGGGCTATATCACTGAATTCATTCTACGAGCTGCTAAAAAATCTCAGCTTTTAGCTCATCAACTCATTTGGAACATTAAGACAAATATGTTTGTTGATGAAGAAGCACATCAAAAAGATGGTGAGATACTACCATAACATTTCTTAACACTTGCACTAATTTTTTATTTAAATTTTACAGCCGATTTATACGAGCCTCTCGAGGCAATTATGAAGAACATTATTAACGCCGTTTCGGGACCTGCCAAAGCATTTTACGAGCGAGAGTTTGATTTCTTTGGGCGTATCACAGATATATCAGGTCAAATCCGCCCTTTTCCAAAGGGCGCAGAAAGAAAACACGCTTGTTTGGCAGCGTTGGGTAAAATTCAAGTGCAACCTGGTTGTTATTTACCATCAAACCCTGAAGCTCTGGTGATTGACATCGATTATAAATCGGGAACTCCAATGCAAAGCGCTGCCAAAGCTCCGTTTTTGGCTCGTTTTAAAGTTCAACATTGCGGCATTCAAGAATTAGAAACAACAGCGATGCAAGCATCACAAGGTATTACGTTTCCGTCGTCAAGTCTAGAAGCCATTGGAACACCAATGGTATCTCAATATTGGCAAGCAGCCATTTTTAAAGTTGGCGATGACGTGCGACAGGTTCCTATTTATTTCAATATTAAAAAATTATGTATTAAAATCTTTTTGTATTTTTTACTAGGATATGCTAGCTTTACAAGTCATTGGAATATTCAAGAATATTTTCCAGCAAGTTGGTTTAGATCTTTTCTTATTTCCCTACCGGGTGGTTGCAACGTCTCCCGGGGTATGTTTTTGCACTAGGAAACTGAATTTGTTGAGTAATATTTTTTTTTTTTTTACAGTGTGGTGTTATTGAGTGCATTCCTAATGCAAAATCCCGAGATCAACTTGGGCGGCAAACCGATATTGGAATGTATGAATATTTTATCAAAAAATACGGTGATCCTATTACGGCAGAGTTCCAAGAAGCGAGAAGGAATTTCGTAAAGAGCATGGCTGCATACAGCGTGATTGGATTTCTTTTACAGATTAAAGATAGACATAATGGAAATATTATGTTGGACACGGATGGCCATATTATTCACATTGGTATTGATTTAAATTATTATTATTATTTTTGAAAATTTAGTAAGTTTTGTTGATTGAATTTTCAGATTTTGGTTTTATGTTTGAGAGTTCCCCTGGTGGGAATTTAGGTTTTGAACCGGATATAAAATTAACGGATGAGATGGTGATGATTATGGGAGGTAAAATGGAAGCTGCGCCGTTTAGATGGTTTATGGCGTTGTGTGCACAAGCTTATTTGGCTGTTAGGTAAGAAATTAAATTTTATCCTATTAATTAATTTTAATTTTCGAATTGTATATTTACAGGCCTTACCGAGAAGCTATAATATCGTTAGTGTCATTAATGCTTGACACGGGTTTGCCTTGTTTTAGAGGTCAGACAATCAAACAACTACGAGCTCGGTTCAGTCCGAATAGCAGTGATAAAGAAGCTGCTGCATTTATGTTAGGTGTGATCAGACATTCCTTTTTAAATTTCCGTACTCGAACGTACGACCTGATTCAATATTACCAGAATCAAATTCCTTATTGAAATTGTTTTTATGTGTACATAAATTATACAACTGTGTTAAATAGATGTATAAATTAAGAGATATATTTAGTAACGGAACTAATTCAAAAACAATTTTGTGGAGTTAGTTGTATTACTTAGATAATTATTGTCCTCAAGTTTATTTCGCCTGGGTCTACCGAAGCGTGTACAATTACTGCAATAAAGAATTTAATGATAAACTAAAATTCGGCAAGCACTGAGATTTTGTGATATAGGGATTTTATGCGACAGCTGCGCGAGCTTATTTGTTTTCCTATGAATTAGTCATTTTCATCATTTCTGCTTTTACTTCAATGTGAGTATTAGAAAGTTTATGAATGTACAAATAAATAGGAATTGAAAGTTTCTTCGAGATATTAATTAATGGAAGAAAGCTAATTAAAGAATATATGTATATTGTATATAATGAAAATTAAAAAATTGTTATTAATAGATAGTGGAAATTTAGTGAAGTTAATTAATTACTGTGTCTTCATCGTCTTTAATTTCCTCTTCTGAGATGTTAGCAATTTCTTCTTCGTCTGGTTCTACCAAAGCGTGTACAAATTCTGCAATGAAGAGAATGTTAAATACACAGTTTTAGTTTTAATGAAACTACCCACGCACCATCGAAATCTATTCTTCTATCACCATTTAAATCCACTTCAGCAATCATGTCTTCAACTTGAAATGGACGACACGTAGGATTATAGTGTGATGAAGAGTGAAATTACCGAAATTTTTTTTATCGATTTTCTTACTTTCCTCCTCAGATAGGCTCTCTCCCAGACATTGGAGAACTGCTCTTAAATCTGATGCACTGATGAAACCTCGTCTATGCTTGTCGAAAACCTAAAAAAAAATAAAATTTTAAAATTTTTTTAAAGGATGTAAAAAATTCCTACAAACTTTAAAAGCTTCTCGCAACTCTTTTTCTTCATCCTCCGAAGAAGTTGAATCATACGTGTACATAGAAACAATTTCCACGAACTCTTCAAAACTAAAATTTCCGTCACCTTTAAAAAATTCTCAAAAATTTATTAAAAATTTAGAGAAAAGTTTTCAAACAATTTTTTTCAGGTGTTTTAACACCCTAAGAGCTTTTCTTAAGGTGTGTAGGGGCAAACTGCCAAATCTTTATCGATTTTTTTTCATTCATCGCACTTAACTTCACAGTTTACAATTTTATAGGGGACCCCGCCCCCTCCCCCTTGTCCTACTGTGTCCAGTTACTTATTTCTCCCCCCCCCCCCCCTCGGATGTCCACTGTCCAATTTCTCAAAATATTTTTTTCAGCCTATTTTGCTGTTTTCACAATTTATGCTCCAAAAATTAAAATAAAACTTAAAACAAATCGACTATTGTATTGGACGTCCGATATTCGTGAACCCCCCCCCCCTCCTCCTAACCTAACCCCCCCCCTCCTCCTAACCTAACCCCCCCCCTCCTCCTAACCTAAC
>JAQGAS010001246.1:0-22769 GCA_034686365.1 Pachymerium ferrugineum | reverse complement strand
GATGAACAGAAATTGGGGGTTCCGACAGTTTCGGTTGAAAGAGTTGCCATAAATCCAAAAAGTATTGTCCAAACTATAAAAGCACAATATTTAGCTGAATTCAATTTCATTCTCTATAATGGTTTTTTTTTTTTTTTTTTTTTACCCTTAACTGCGAAATTAGGCAATAAGTCATAAGGGCGAAATATGACATGACATGAGTTTCGTTGTTCCGTGTAGGGCTGGATCTGTACTCGAAAAGCTAAAAATTATAAGTTGACAATGTATTACCAGCGAAATGTTTTGCTCGTGGCAGCTCGTCACGGCATTCGATAGTCTTCCGGTTATATTTTTTACTCTTCATATAAGTTATTTGACCTATGTAAAATCACGATTTGCCAAAATTTGTCGCGCAGAAATGACTTTCATTCTCAAATAAATAGTTCAAACCTTGTGTTTTATCTCTCTCGGTTCATTTAAAAATTTCTTGTTATGATCCTAACTCTCTGTCCATTGATCGGCAAGTCTCCCTACGCGCTTTTAGTTGGTAACGTGGAGATTATTACATGTCGTTCAACTCGTCGAGCTAGTTTGGACGTTTCTGTTGTTATTTCTTTGAACGTATTCGCACAAAGTTAGTTCTCCGGGATTGAAGCTTTTCTTACTATTAGCCGATTCGGAATGAGCGAGTATTACACGCAAGCGCAGTTCAATTACGTCATAAGATACAAAATAAAGTTTATTGCTATAACTATTGTTTTACTAACTGCCAATAGACGGCGTTCTATTTATTGGCATTGAAAATTAATGTCGGTGTATATATTCAAAAGAAATTGTCAAAAAAAAAAAAAAAAATCCAACTTCATTTTGGTCAAAATTTCACATGACCATTTTTAACGGAATCTGGTGTATCAGTTAAAGGAAATTTTATTGCAGATTTATAGCTGTACGTAGTAATTTTTTAGTTTTAACAAAAAACGTACCAAGATGGTGCCATCTCACAGTATATTTTTTCAATTAGCCTTAAAATATTTGAGATAGAATATCAATGTGGTATGCAATTGAATTTTCTTCATACACCAGAAAATGAACTTGTCAAATTTTGAACAAAATCAATGGACCCTTTGGATTGTTTCAAATTTTTTAGAAATGCATTTTATAACGAGATCTGATGTATCGCGTGGAGAAATTGAATACCACGTTAATATGTCTATCCCAAATATTTAACAGTTATTGGGAAAAAACTCATGTATTAAAGTGTTTTTATTGAGCCTAACTCTATTAACTCTTATTATTTTAAAATTTTTTTAATAGAGTTAATTTATTTAAAAGAGTTAAGCTTAACTCTAAATATTTTAAAATAATAATATAAGAGTAGGTAGGCTAAACTCTTCCGTTACAAACCCAAACCAGAGATCATCCACTAGAAAAAGCTGTCGGCCACCACAAAGAAATGAAAAATTGTTTAAAAAAAAAAATAACTACAAAACAGTTTCCTTTCTCTTTTGAAACAGAAAAATGACTATTATGGCACATGGACCCTACCTGGGGGGCCTTTTTCTCGGTTTTAGGGCCTCAATTTTATTAAAATTAAATGTTTTTTACGAATGATGATAATTTTTGCCCAAAACTATAAAACATAAGTCAGGGTTCAACCTTTTCCCCCTAAAATGTGGGATCCTAATCGAGTGAGAAGAATGAGAATTTATAATCCGCGGCACTGCGCACGTATACCCACTAAGGATATTCAGTAGCTGTCAAAGAAAATTCCTACTTTAAGAAAACTTTCGAGCTTGAAGAAACCAAATTCACAACGCAACTTAAGATACTAATTTTACTGTTTATCGTGTTTTAGAAAACTATTAAAATTTCAAAGCAGTTTTAAAGTCGGGGACACAGCGGTTGAGTGCACAATCTGGTACGCATAATACAGATTGGCCAATCTAAGGGTCTTTGAAGGAAGTAAGCTTAATTCTTAAAAGTGTCAGGACTCAAAACAAATTACGCAACATAAGTGGTTATCATTTAGATGGGAACTATTTCAGAAACAATTTATTGTTTGACTAAACAGTTAACACTAACATTTAGAAAAACAATGCCATTGGAGCTACATGGAAGAATTTGTATACATTATATCTGTACATATATAATTTTTAGATTATCTTTTACCGCTTCGATTTTTACGTTTGCTTTAAATCATGCAGCTTATGTAAAATAAAATGTTTCAGCAGTCTGTGACAAAAACAAACTTTACTAATTAAAATAAATAAAACAGTCGAGTTGGAGAATGAAAACAAAATAAGAACACATTCATAAACTAGGACGCACGTTTTAATTTTGTACTCCAACATTAAAACAGTCAAAACAAAATAACTGCTATGACTCCTAAACTCGAGACTGAAAACATTATATAACAACTCCAAAACGTAACTTTAAATTGTCATCATATGGTAGGCAAATGATGGTCAAACTTCAAGCGCCGATTATCAGACGCCGCTACCTGTGATTGACTGCTCAGACTATGACCTGCCAATTGAGGTAGATAGGTTTCCATCTGCAAAGTATTTAGTTCATTTAGTTCTTGCAACTGTGTTGTGTCCATAAATCGTTATCTTTTGATAACCATTGAAAGCTCTTTAGCCTAAACCTGTCCGTAAATTTAGTGCGTTCTTATTACTTCTAGTTTGTGCAACATTGTACTTAAAAGTGCAGTAAACTAAATACGACGCAATTACCCGAGCCCGAGCCCTATTTCTGCGAACCTTTTCATAGTCATCAAGTTCATACTCTGGAATTCGAAAGGACATATTGGCAAAATAGGGATGCTGTAAAAGCTCTTGGCACGTTGATCTCTTTGTTGGATCTTTATCTAGGCATTTCTGTGTTTAGAAAATACCATTTAGATATACCAACATGGAAATTTTACCACTTAATTTCACCTTTAAAATATCCATAGCCATTTCATCAATATTTTTGGGCATTTTCATGTCTAGACTTTCCTAATACAACCACAAAGATGACTTACGGTATTTGACATTTCTCAAAGTATTGCACTTACCCGTATTTCAGGTTCCGGAATAGTCATACCCACAAAGAATTCGTTTGCTTTAAAAATTTGCATGTGTTTTGGAATAAAATCACCTGAATAATAACCCAAATGTAAAAAATAAACTCCTATTATAAAGTTGAATTTACAGTACCTACTGTTTTTCTGATAAGGTATAACTGATCAACATCGGATTTTCCAGGCCATAGCGCTTCCCCACGGATTAATTCAGCAAATACACAACCAATAGCCCACACATCTACTGGAGGACCGTATTGCGTATCTCCTACCAACAGTTCCGGAGCACGGTACCAGCGTGTTGCTACATAATCCGTATAATTTTCTCCAGGAGCTACATATTAACAAAAAAAATGTAATATATATATTACGATATTATTGGTTTTTCTCATATTTACTAAGAATCCTCGCAAATCCAAAATCGCATAATTTGATGACGCCGTCTTTGGTAATTAAAATATTTTCTGGCTTTACATCTCGATGGATACACTGAAAGTGTTCAGAACTGTCAATACCCTCACAATTTATTTTTAAATTTTACTTACATTGTGTTGATGACAGAAATTTACTGCTTGTAAGGTTTGCCACACAATTCGTTTGGTTAATGGTTCAGGAACACTGAACAAAAATTGAATGAAAATTGAATCATCACTGTAAATTATTGAGCGCTCTTTTATTTTTTGTTTTTGTTGGAAGCAAGGCCGGAAAAGTAGCTTTTTAATTAACTTATTAATGCAATAGTGAGGTTGCGCTACGAAATTTTATACATTTGCCTTATTTTTACGGTTAAATGTGACACCGAACACTGTTTGAAACCGCACACTTTGGTGGAACAGAACGAAACACGTATTTCCACACAATACTGATGCAAAAGCCCATTACAAATTTCTTAACACACGAATTCTGTCAGAATAAAATGGGATTGCTGAGTCAAAATTCCCGCAATGAAATTGTGTGATAGAAATTTTGTAATGCGGGCTTATGGGATTTCCATGATGGAACTGGAACTTGGAAGTGGCGGTTCTGCGCTTCGTACTTTTCATTATTAAGATACTCATAACTCTGATTTATAACATGAAGTAAGCGCTGCGCAACCTAACTATTGAAGATAAGGCGTAATGTAACGGTTCAAACTAGATCGATAATTCGTGCAATGCAAAGTGTTTCATGTATATGTAATAGCCATTATTAATGGCAAAAAGAAAAATAATACTCATTTCAGTCAAATTTTTGGAATGAGTTTTGGAATGTGTCTATGAAATTAACCCATTGATTCTTATTAATAATCATACCAAATGTTTTCTTACCCTTTCGGGAATTTTTCTAACTCATTTAAGACTGTGTGATCACAATATTCAAATACTAAATGTAGTTTTTTCTTGCGTCGAAAAACCTCAATCAAGTTGACCAAATTGACGTGCTTAAATTGCTAAAGAATAAAAAAAGCCAATATAAAAACAATCCTAAAGTCATTCACATTATTTAAAATAACAAATACGGTAAGAAAAAAATTTTTTAAACCCTCAACGGGTTGACATGACAACCACAACACAGTTCAATGTTTCAAAACCTTCCTTCTTGAAATAAATATCAAGTCATACCTTCAATAGCCGGATTTCTCGGAGAGCAATTTTCTTAATAAGTGGATCATCTTCAGATTCAACAAATTTTTTGATTGCAACTAATTGTCCAGTTTCACGATTTCGGCATTTAAAAACAACTCCATATGATCCTTCACCAATTTTACTAAGTTTTTCGTATTTGTCCATAATATTTGTTTTCGGTTTATGTCTTCTAGTGAAAAAAAAAAGTTAAAGCACACATTAGAAACTTTATACGATCCTATTAAATAACGAATTGACAACAAGTAACTCCAAATGAGAAATACTAAGAGAAATACTAAATTTGTCCACTTATTCAATCCAAAATTAATTTCAAATTATTTGAGCTGCTATCTAAAGAAATCAGGGTGCATACTCGATTGTAGCTTATTCGGTTTAGGCTTATCTGCAACGCTTTCTATTTGGCATTACATACTTACTTACCTCTTATTCAAATTATTATTATTAAAAAGTCGTTTTCCTGCAAAAGTCATAGCATGGCGCCAATTTGTTTGTCAATTTAACATTTACAATCAAGTTTAGTCTATCGAAAACCATTCGATTACTATGTCTGAAGTGAGTTGTTCATTTGTTGTTATTATGCGTCCGTTGTCACAGCAACGAATTCACTGTCAAGTGCATACACTAAAATTCTGTCTATTTATTTCTCGGTCCCGATCATTGTACACACTTTGCCAACTTGATTTAAAATTTCAATTCTGGTTGGATATCTTTGAAATATTTATAAACTTTTTTTATTATTCCCTGACCTTTGATGCATTTCAGAACTGAACTATTTCCTTGTTAGTTAGTAAAACTGTAAGCTGAGCACAGCAAACTAAAATGCCAATTACAGAAAATGGCTAAACGTCAATAACAATAAATTATTTTTTTCAGAGAATGGATTTAGGACAGTCACGACATACTAAATTGGCATATCACCAAGTCAACAACCCAAAAGTGTTTTACATCTTTCTAAACGCATTAGATAGTTCAGGCCAATTATTTATGCCTCTAAAACACACTTGAACATCAACATGTCTAAATAAAAATCAATACTATTTAGTGTATATTAATACAACTTCTCTTTTGCTAATCCTCGTTACTCAACTAATTTTGGGACGTTTAAGATTGTATTTAACATGGCGTGGTTGTAGAAAGGCTTTACTCACCGGTATCTGTTGGGTGGAGGTGGAGGTCCTCCAAATAAATGTGCTCTGCCTAAGTAATATAATTGGATTGGATCTCGCCATTGCCATGATTCCATGCCCTTTCAGTCGAAACATGAATTGTTCTGCAAGTAAATTAAATGAGACATCAACTTTTGTAAGGCACACACCGTTCTTTATCTGTTATGACGATGATAAAGTGAAGTGTTTTTACCTAGCAACTAAGCAGTGGATAGTAAATTAACTGTCATCTTATAGGTGAAGTTATTAAAACTACTATAAAATTAAACAAATTATTAAACGTATAAAAAAACTTCCCTAATAGCTATTCATTTTGAATATAAGTGAAATACATCTGAAATTCCAATATACGACTATTAATTTAATCATTAAAGGAGGTTTTTAAGTTTGCGTGAAGATAGTAACGACCTGTATCAGGTCACGAAAATAGATTGAAGTTTTCCATGGAAACTAAATTCAAAACATCAAATGACTTTTGCATAGACCTTAATTGGGTCAAGAGTAAATTGCACAGTGGTCACATAATCCGTCACCTGTAAAATGACACCCATTCATTCATGATATAAAACCAGGCCTTTTGTTCGCTTTTCTAATATGCATTAATCACATAACAAGTTATTCTCCACGATAAAATAAATATAAAAATAAATTTCTATCGCCTATAAAAACGTGAAACTATAAATTAAATATGAAGTTTACATTTTAACCGTAAGAAAAGAGAATAAATTTAAATAGTAGAAATAAATTTTAAAAATAATTATTAAAATATTACCTTATATTGATCTTATGTGGAGTGTATGTCTATTATTTCAGTTTGTTGGTGGGCATTTCTATTAATTGATGACCTGCGTTACGAACAACATGCAGTCAAACAGTGCATTCTGTTGTGAGCAACGGCTCCCTTATTGATCTTGTTATAAATTTCAAAGCTCATTTACTCAATTCGTTTCCTTTCCTTTACTTCATTGTCCTGGTTATTGATTGGCCAGAACAAGTCACGAGTGTTCGATGAGCCAACCACACATTTACTTTACTGGCTTTTAAAGCACTTACATTAACAGTACTTTTCTCACTTGGTCAGCCCAACAAGTTACATCATTTAATTTTTCAGACCAATTGATGTTATTGATTGTATTTTTTTTTAACTTTCATTAGCGAAGAGCACGTGTGAATAATTAACCTTATTGATTTTCTTTAACTACGAATATTTTTCAAGCTGGTTATGGTTACTCAAGCAATCAATACAAATACCACACAAGTCATTTACATACATGTGTACGTTTAAATCAATATCACTTTGCAAATATCTTGAAAAATATACAAAGGTCTAGCTGCGAGCAATGGTAATAACCAGAATTAAGAAATGCTTTGAAATGTTAATTTTGAAATGTTAAATTTATCTTGAACCTGTTTGTTACCTTTGCTACAGATGATCGAAATATAATATTCCATATTTTCCGTTTGCTTAAAGTTGTCTGCAATAGCGAGACTTTAAAAGCTTATTAAATGTTATCGAATAAATTAAAGTATAATTACATAATATAAATTATACTTGAATGTATTTGCAATTGATATCGATTTCTGTATTGCGGAAGGAGACATGTGTTTTTTTTTTCATCAGAAATGAATAGATTGGTCTAAATCCTTGGAGGTTTGCTCTTACACGTAATCGAAGGGCAATGCACTTTCTACTTACTTATTCCATTGGCGTAATTGTAGAGCACCGTTATTAAATATTGGCGATTGTGAACCTCCTATGTCGGCTTATTTTGCTACGAAATGGATAGACGAAGTCAGATTTGTTCCAATCAGGTCGAAGTTAGATCTGTGTGTGTAAATAAACTATCAGTTATAATTTCTAAAATTAAAAAAGCAAACAAAAAATGTCTTAAAAATGGACGATTTCAATTATGACTTCACGAAACTTACTAATTGAGGTAGCGTTCATTTAGATTTCAGCAGGGACGCAAACTTATTTCGGTCCACTAACTGTAAGTTTTCCAGAGCTAGGTTCGACGAGTTCGTCAAAATACAAATACGATAGTTTTTAGCGAAAATGGGGCACGTACATACCAAAACTTTACTGGTCGATTCACGAATTCACCAATTATAGCAGTAATGAATTGCATAAATCACAAATATAAATTATTAAACGATTTTTACTCGTGCCTCATTTTTGACACGCACCTGTGGAAAGTGGCGTCAGCTGTTGGCCAAACTCGCAATTCAACATTATACTAAGTCTATCACATTATAACGTAAACAATACAAGTTGCAGCAATTGTTACCATTAAAGTTTATTAATGACTAAATATGGCTTCCTTCCCGAAACATTGATTGTAGTATAAGGATTGAAAATTGCAGTCATTATACTTACAAATGATATTCGAAAATTTACAAAACTCTAACTACTTGGGCTAATCAACCAAAGAAATGACTAATTCATTTTTACTACGTGGATTAGTCAAATTATGGTATGAAGATTCTATTCTTTTGGAAGCGTGTACGCGTTACCGATATATTCATGACCATGTCAATAGGTCTACAAATATTTTGCACAATTTTACTCGTTAATGATAACATCGTTTACGATGCGTACACTGGAGACGTTTCGCAATCGTCCAACCATTGGCTGTACATCGTTTTGGTAAGTTACTATTACAAAAACAGAAATTACCGCTCTAATAGAAAAACACGTTTTCCGACAGATAAGTCATACGGCAGCTTTTCTCTTCGCAGCGATGGGATTTATAACAGGTTATGAAAGCGGCTATTCGAAATACTTTACGCACACAATATGCATCATTGCTATTGGTAATGCAGTAGTGATTATTCCATTTATGACATTTAACTTTTTTTTTCTAATCACAGGCGCTAGTGTAATCTTGTTTTTAATGCGTATGTGTGTGGAAGCTTTGTTTATTCATTATCATCCTGAATATTATATGTTATAATAAGCCTTTATAAAATTCAAGAAAATTGTATGAAAATCATGACGAGAATTAATTTTATTAAATGTAATTGTTCTGACATCGGTGTCCAATCATTTTTAACCGAATGTCAAACTACTTCTATCGTTTATATAAGTTCTCTTGATAATTTACGTTTAACTTTCATTATGTAAAGAATATGAAAATTATATATAGGTCAATAAAATATGTGAAAGACAGATTTTTTTCTTCGATTAGTGAACCGCTCCTTACTTATCTTTCATTTACCCTGATTTGTGGATTAGCCATAGGATTTAGAAATGGGTCCTCGTCTGCAGCAGCACGACCCAAACGGATAAAAATCATAATTAATGTGAAGAAACCCAATGCAAAAAGAATAGCTATCACAACCCAACGTTTGATTTTTCGATGTGGGTCGTGACGACCGCGAGGGTTTGAACGCGATCTAGTATCAAGAAATTTAACTTATAAATATACGAGGAAAATAGTGAATCAGCAGTACTTACTTAAACCATCTTCCCAACCACTCAATAGCAGATCTTCGCTTGTATTTATTTTCATCATGGTCAGTAGAAGAATTCAACATTGAATAATGTTCAGTTGCATCGTACAGTTTCCTAGGTGACGTCACTTGACCTAATATTTGAAAAATTTTTTAATAAACTTATCCTAATCTTAAGTTGTGTTTAACAAACTGGTCATTGTGCTGGGATAAATTGACTGTGAAAATGGATCTGCCATCTGAGAAACCGATATCGAATTCCTTTGGGTATTTGTATGGGTAATAGTTGACCACGAGCTTGTTTGTGGTTCAATTCGTGATGATTCTTTGTTAGGCGTGGAAGTTAAGTTCATAGAGGAATGATCTAAATTTCCATTCGTTGCCAAATTTTGATATTGTTCTTCTTTTGACGTCTCAATCTGTAAATTAGAATTTAGAATGTAAAAATTTGGTTTCATATTTGTGATAATTCTACTGACCAATGGTAAGCCAAACGCAGGACGTGCCCAATTTGCTTTAGACAAAATTGTACGTAGATTTTCAGCAACTGGAGATACTACATTCTGTGCAGGAAAAATCGCTGTTTGACAAGTAGGGCATGTATATCCAGCTGGCGCAGTATGAGCTGGCAACGATTTCGCATACTGATCCAGGCATTGCCAATGAAATACGTCTACGATAAAAAAAAATTTAGTCGATTAAGCTTAGCAACTAACACTGCTATGTTTCCTTACGGTAACAACTCAAGCGTACACATTCACCATCTAATGCCTTTTTACATAGTTCGCAGATTGGATTGTAATCACTATCTTGAAGCCATTGTAAATACGATTGGACAATGCACTATAAAAATATTATTTGTAAATAGTTTTAACGATTAAATTAATTCTGGTTTACCTTTGGATGATTTGTCACCATACAATGTTCGCAAACGTTTACTCGATGTTCAAAGCAAAATTGATTGGTAACTTTCTTTTTAGGACATTTACATAAACCCATCGTGATAAACTAAATGAAACAATAGTATGTAATATTACTAATACGCCAGCTTGCCACGTTTCCTAAAATTCGTCAGATTCATATGCTCGTCATGCCGCCATCTGCAGGGAATTTAAATCGATCGCAGCGCCGCCACTTAATGACGGTCAATACCGACAATAGGATGTGGATTAATATTTTTCAATATTTATAGTTGTTTTGACGATCTACAATTGTTTTAGAAATTGAAAACCTAGCGTTTAAAAGCTGTAAAAATGTTTTAATGCGAATGGTCTTAAGCTATACAATAATTCACGTTTAAAAAACGTCATCAATAAATAAGAAAATATAAAAACGTGACAAAATGGTCTTGAATACTTTGTTTCCAGGTTACAATAAATAATACTTTGAAAGTAATTACACGTTTATTGCTGCAATTTAACTCAATTACTTCATCTACCAATTATCTAAAAAGTCAAATCCTGTTTTTGGAATATTATTTGCCTGAAAAAAATAAAAGTACTATGAAGTTTTTAAACAAAATGTACAACTTATTTAGAGATCACCTCGTCATCCGCTTCAATCGTTTTCGTGACAGGCAATGCTAATTTTTCACTCTTAACTTCCTTATCAGTTTCCTCTTCTTTCTGCTCAACGTTTTGTATAGGGATTGGGGGAGCAGCTTTCTTTTTTGAATGGGACCTCTTCGTTATTTCAGCCTTTTGCTTAACTTTTGAACTGATCAATTTTTCACTGTCGTTTATTGGACTAATCGTTGACTCCACTTCAGAAGACGTTTGTCCGACATCAGTTGGGGTCTCAGATTCCTCAAATTCTCCTTCTTCAGCAGGGGTAGCAGCTGCTGATTCTTGGAAAATGTAACTTAAATTAAGTTGACTCTAAAGAAAGAACTAGCTTTTAATGTTCAAGTATAAATTAAAAAGGTGAAGCAATTATTACTTGAGATTCCCACAAAAACGGTGCAGAGTGTTCGTCCCGCCATGACATTCCCTGATAAATATTTAGAATACAAAAATGTTATTCAATTGAATGAAATTCCATCAGAGGTCATATTACCGCTCTATTCCTGTTTGCATTTTCCTCTTCAATTACAATTTTTTGCCCACTCGTAATCTTCAACTTGGGAAAGCAGTTTTCATCTTGTGATGAAGAAACGTCAGGATATTTTTCTGCCAGTGCTGGTTTCATAAGAGTCTTGGATATAATGTCATATTTGTCGGTTAAACTCATATCTTTCCATTTTTCAGATTGAGCTGCTTGTAATGTAGCCGTGTCCATAATAATTCGCTTGGCCATAGAGTTAATAGATGAAAAGTAGGCTTCAGCATCGTAATCTGCATTACTCTTAAACATATTGGTTTCAAGTAAAAGTTTTGCTAAAACAAACTGATCTGCAGTAAATTGGGAATCCGGGTTTATACTCAGAGCGTATCCCCGATGCAATAATGGTGGCCAGCTGACCTGTTCCAGTCAGCTGTCATAGAACTTGACTTTGTTCCGGATCAAACGAAGTTCTGACGTTACAAAATGGATGCCTACCACGTTTTGCTACGTCTGTGAAGTTTTTCGAAAATGATTACCGACGCTAAAGAAGAGTTAGCTCAAATTGTTAAAGAACTAAAATGTTCTGGATTTTGCTCTAGGTGTATACTACGTTATATCAATGTAAAAGAAATTCCGGTTTTTAAGTCGATCGATAGTGTCAAAATGGTTTGTAATATCAATAAGAATAAATATAGCTTTGTAAACAAAAGTCATATAATCGTTTCTTTTTTATTTTATAGGCAATTGCTAAACATAATGATGAAACTATAGACAACGAATTACCCAAATCAAAAAAAGAAAAGCTTAATCCTTGTGTTGCATGCTGTGGAATTTTGCAAGATCTCTGTGACGAAGCTGCTGTCTCAGATGCAAGTCCTTACAAAACTCTAGCATTCCAGATCTTCCTAATTTTTTAATAATTTAGATTTTGACTAATATTAAACAAGCAGACTATCAATTTGAAGAATTTGTTTTAGCGTTATCAATTCCACTAAGGTGTATTTTACATGAGGTAAGACATCAAATGACAAGCCGGAAAATAATAGGAGCTAACCAATTGTTTTAATTCTAGCATATAGCCCAAGTCTATTTAAAAAGGAAATATCCAAAAGTATATGCTGACAAACAACCGTCCACTGTTAAGGAAGTTTGGAAATGGATCATGGGCTCAATTATAGAGCAAGAGTTTCGAGTTGCTTTTAATGTGTTTAGCCAATTTGATATTATTGTATCTGCTTACTACGAAAATGATGCTATTGAATGTGAGCAAATGTATGTATATAATGAATTATTGTCTTAGTTAAATAAAACTTACGATGTTTTTCAGTTTGCGATCTTTGGAATGGAGCGATTCTAGCAGGGTAAAGTGTCTTGTCTCATTGAAATTAGGGGGTTTTTTTTCAATATAATCATAAACATATTGCAGAATAACAATTTATCCCGTGCTAAAGTGGAACGAGCAATTACAGAAATTGAAGATGAAAAAATATTAAGGTAATATTAGTCTTTATAGTTGAATGTTAGGGGAAACTTACTATTGCTTTGAATAGATGTGCAGAGTGGCCGCCTTCAATTCCGAATTCATCAGCAAAATATAAAGAAGTTAGGTGCTCCCACAAATCATTATTCTTAGCAGGTTGGTGTATAGATATAGATTAACTGTCTGTAACAAACTGATAAATTATAGGACGCTACAACAAATATTCGAGAAAATTAAGTCAAACACCTTGGATAATTGACGGTGAAAAATTAATGGAAACTTCAATCAAAGAATTGATTTGTGAAAAGTTGGAAACATACTTTAAGGCAGATGGTAAGTGTAACTTCATCTTTTTTACATATGAAAGAGATTCAGTGTATAAATTATAGATGTAAAGTTTTCTGCATCAGGCCGCGAGGATGTTGACGTCAGAACTCTGGGAAAAGGTTTAAATTACATTGTTATTCAAATTTGTTACTAGAATTAAATTATTTTTAGGTCGCCCATTTGTTTTAGAGTTTCTTAATCCACGTCGAGTATTTTTTACCGAGCTGCAAATGAAACAGTATCAGATGGTAGATTTTTTTTAATAAATTTACAGTTATACACTTACATTAAATTTCTTTGCAGGAGATAAATCAGAGTACAAAAGACATTGCTGTAAGAGATCTGCAAATTGTATCAAGGTGTGAATCCAATCTCTCTAGTTTTTTTCCCTAATTCTAAGAAATGTTTACCTTATTTATTATAGAGATGAGATTGCTAAATTGAAAATGGGGGAAGAAGAAAAAACTAAAACTTACTCAGCCCTTTGTTTTTCACGTAAACCAATAACTGCCGAAGACTTAAATGTGCTTAAAAATTGTCAGAGTATGACAATTCGGCAAAAAACGCCTATTCGTGTATTACATAGGCGACCATTGGCAGTACGGGAGAGAATTATTCATGAAATAGAAGCTAAAATCATCGACCCATACCACTTTAATTTGCATTTAACTACGCAAGCAGGAACGTATCCTTAAACCATTTGTTTTAAAAATGTAAAAACTTGTAAAAAATACAATTCATCTTAACGTTTTCTAGATACATTAAAGAGTTTGTTCACGGAGACTTTGGCAGGACTGAACCTAGTTTGGGAACAATTCTTAAAGTTGAAACCGATATATTAGAACTGGACGTTGAGGTAACATGCACAGGGATGTATTAGTAACTGCAACTAATCTATAATTTTGCTAATTTCAGTCAATACAATTAGATTGGCCACCAAGTTTAAAAGATTAAACCCTTGATTTGTTAAAATGAAGCTTTTATAAGCGTTTTACTTTCATTACTAAGATAAAAAGTACATGAATTAAACATTATTCATCTTTAGCCATGGTAACAAAATCTTAAGTTCAATTAATGACGATGGAAGCAATAACAAATTTAAAATGATTTTGATGACCATTTAACAAACAGTAAACAGATAAAAACCAAAGTTTTTACCATACGTCGAAGCGATAGAAAAGTATATATATATATATTTTGACCATACAATGTAAACATTAACATGATTAGATGATTTTAAAAGTCAACTTAAAAGATAAAATTATAAACCGCAACCTGCTTAAATCCTTAAACTCTGATGAACTGGCACTAAGAATTGTAAACCGTTATAAAATTTTCATAAAAACATCAACGTGATTATGTATGGCATTTACAAAATATTCGTTACAAACGAGGCTGCTGATTTTGCCCCATAGAACCAAATGATGCCATAATTTCATTTTGTGTTCGCAAGAAACTGTCAGGAGTTTCTGGCACTAAGTTACTATCTATAGATGAAAACTGTAAGCTGTTATTGCTCATAGTAGACACCAATGCATTTAATTCAGTCGAATCAAGAGAGAAATTTAAGTCCAAACTGGTCGTTTGCATTTCTTCTTGATTTGCTGCATCTTTACCTGGTTCTTCAGGTCCTAAATAACCCATGTTTGGATCTTCCAAATTGCTTAAAATATTCATTGCTTCTGGGATACATGAATTGGATGCATCAGAAAGCATAGGAGATGCATTTGACGTCATTTGAATGGGATTAGGAGACACCTGCATGCGATCAGTTTGTGGCGATTGTGATTGCGGAATGGAAGACCCTTGGTAGAAAACTGGTTGCATCGCATTTGAAAAATTATAAACAAGCGGAGGTAACCTTGGTTCTTGAAAAAAAAAAAAAAAAAAAAAAAAAAAAAAAAACTATTGAAAATATGTTCATTACTATACTCATAAATGAATCTTACCCTCCTGCTTAATGATACGTCTGTGTGGTTGAATGAACAAACGAGGAGGCATTATATTTACACCAGAAGTTGACGGCATAGATTCTGTATTTGTGTAGGTTCTTAAAGGTGAACCTATAAAAACGATTTTGCAAATTAAATGACAAAATTCTATCAAATTTTCAAAACGTTGAGTAAGTCTCGACTGCAATTCAATTTTGTATTCTTTATTTAAAAGTATCAATTAGCATGTTATCTAAAAAAGTCACCTTGCAAATAAGTTATGGTAATGGATGAATACATTACGTAATGCATAAAAATATGCTTCTATTACAAAAATAGAAGAAAATTAAAGCCAGACTCCTAAATTAAAAAGCAAAATTGAAATTTTTGCGGGAAATCGTACAATAATTGGAATGTGAATAAAATTGCAGGAGACAGTTAACTATTTATGAACGTACAAATTTTTTCACACCGACATACTGCGAATATTGCATAAGTCAGTATTACACCAAGATATGTACGAAAGCTATGAATTATACTTTCAAATATATGGAGTTATGATGATTTCTTCCCATTAATTCTTACATAAAATTGTAATCACTAAACCTAACCCATGACTTTTTTAAAATGTTGTTGTCTTTGGCACAATGTTTGAACTACTAAACAGTGGCAAACCTTTCATGATACTATACAATATATACCTGACAGTTATCATTCTCTGAGCAAATGCTGTCATTTTTTACAAGTTTCAAAACAACTCAACAAATTTACTTACATCGGTTACTTAGAGAATTTATCTTACAAAGTCTCAACCAGTTAACATTTCAGTTCAACAGTTTAACAGTCAACAAACTTATCTTAAAATTTCAATTACAAGCAAAACACCACAACCTTAATTTTAACAAGTTAAATAATATCGCGCTTTATGGCATGTTTGCAAATTTTAATATTTCATCAAATATTGTTTTTTGTTAAAATTTTTGAAACACTCCATCCTGCTGTCTCAAAAATATAATAAAATGATAATAACTAATTGAACTACAGACTAAATAAATTTTTTAAAAATGTTAAAAATCATAAAAATAAACTAAAACGTTTGAACTGAAATAATAGTCAACTACAAAAAAATAAAATAAAAATAAAGCTAAAACTAAAACTAGAATCAGAAATAAAAGAAGATGCAGATTGGAGGTTAGCATAGCAAATTTACTGTACTCACTCATTGACGATAAACTCGCATTTTGACTGATATATCTTTGCAAACTTTCGCCAGACACTTTTTTCCGTTTTTTTTGAATGCCTGTTGGATCTAGAAAATAAAAAAATACTTTGAATAACAAATTAATAAATACTAAAACAAAACAATAAGGGCAAGACAAGTAATAAAAAACGTTTATATAAATATAACAAACGCTATAAAATTGGGATCTAACACATTTAAAACTTATTTATAATTAAACAAATAAATCTAGAACTGCGTTTGAATTTTTGCGTTTCAATCCAATTGTCCCCTCCGAAGTCATTCCATTTACAAGTGGATCAATAAAAGGACCAGCCATATCTTTAGTTTCCTCTACTTCTGTAGCATTTAAAACACGCTGAAATAATTCGCATTCCAATTTGAGGCGTTTCGAAGAGAAAGTCCTGATACCTAAATCCAAAGGCGTGTACTGAAAGGCTCGTGGGTCACTAACTGTAAGATCTGAGCGACGTCTAAGTTGTAACCGCACTTCTACTGGCTGCACGATGTCTTGATTATGATAGGGCGGAGTTCTAAATGTAATTGCAACCTAGAAACAATACTTTAATCAGTTAAAATTTCGTGAGAGAGAGGTTTATCCCAACTTGCCTGTTTATGCACATCATTAGGCTGAAACTCTCCAAGAGCTTCCCAAACAACACGACCGTTTTGTTCCTCCGTCAGAACAATATCAATGTCGTCTAATGCGGAAATAATTAGTACTTATTAACATTCCAAAAGATTATATGTACCTTTTGCAATTTTTTCACAAAGCATGATTATTTCTGTTTTCCCCGAAACAGGCCCTGAGCAAGCACTCAATTTACATATCACTAGTTCTGCCATTGCCTCTGTCAAAAAATTAAATATTAAACCACTTTGTGTTATATAATGTTTTGATCGCAATTTACTTTTGTCGTATATTGGATCTGATACGACTGGGGCTAATGGTTGATTAAATTTGTTCTTTTCTTGCCCCTCAATAAAAGCTTGAAAGCATAGCCTAACTGAATTCAAGTCGATATTACTCGCGTGATTTCGATGATCGAACCCAGCTAAAGTTAGAAAATAACATTATAACAAAGCTCTAAAATGAACGTTATTATGAAATACTTCTATATGGGTCAACCCTAAGCTCTTCTCTTTCTCTAAGCGCATCGTCAATGTCTTTTTTCTTTACGCACTGAATTCCCAAATTGGAAAACCTAATAACAAAATAAAACAAATTACAAAAAATCCAATATTAAAAATGGTTTCACAAAACGTACGTGCAAAGCATGTTCTCACTATTAACGGTCATAGTACAAATTCCTCGTTTACATCCATCTTTACCAACTAATTTGTGCGGATGAGGCCTGTACGGTAAATCTTTCGTCACACATGAAACAACAAGCACTGCAGGCCCTCTATGATTTACTATCTATGAGAAACACAAAAAAAGACGTTAAAACTAGAGAGAAATAAACATCTATTAATGAAATTAACCTGTATCGTCGGGTAAGTTCTCACTTCCTGAGTACTGTTTACACCTGGTAAACTTCCAGCTGACCGACCTTCACACTCATATCTAAATCTCAGTGCTTTCGGGGCGGGCTGAACAAGAATTTTTACATACGGCCCATTGCGAGATCGATCCGAGGCCATTTTAACTTTCTGTTTATCATGCGACGATGAATTGGAGTCGTTCCCTGAAGACCATAAACTTTGGGAGCACTCTCTTTGGATCACCTCATCTATTATAATAAATATTTGTTAAATATTTTTATCAGTGCTTATTAGAAGAAAATTTGACATCAAATGTGAAACATACTTAATACGTTATCAGACTGTGACTTGCGGTGAGTGATTTTAAAAATAATGAATCTAAATTCAAAAGAAGCGAGAAAATAAATTAAAAAAAATGCAAATAAAAACGTTTAAAATAACAACTTCAAACAAAAATAGAACAAAATAAAACTAAACAGAATAAGTAATTTTTCCCTTAGTCATTGTATAAATTGTATCACAAATGTTAGAGGAGTTTCGCAATGTAAAAAAAAAAAAATGGTTAAAGCAATATAGTTAAATAGCATAAAATAAAATAAAACATAATATCTATATATAGATAGTAAACTAAATCAACAATTCAAACTTTTTCAAAATATCAAAAGTTTCGTTTGAGATTAAAAACATAAGTGCAGCAATTTTTTTTACCTAAACACTTTTTTTCTACTAATTATTAAGTAAAAATGTGATACACATCGTCAAAGAAATTAACTAAATAAACTGAACGTAAAAACACTTTCAGTTTTTTTTTGATTGAGCAAAATGAATACTGATATCAAATTACAGCAATTTAAAGAAAATATTGCACTTGCTATTAACAAACATAACAAATTCAATTAAATACAAACCAATGTCTTCAATGGTGATGCCATGATTGCAGTTATCTCCTTTTTTGTTTTGAGGTTTTGGTGAAGCACGCGAGGTATTCGCCATACAAGCAAGCCTAAAACGAAAGGGCAAATTACAATCTTATTTTAAGTACTTTATAAATTTTTCACGCGATAAGCACAAGTTTGATAAGAAAAAAAATAATAAAAGAAAAATAAAACTGTTTCTCCCACTGAACCAAGATCTTATTTTAGACACAACAGTTTTTTAAATAAAAAAAATGCACTTATAATATTAAAATTTAGACCTTTGCGACAGAATGGAAATTGAATTATTTGCTAATCACCCCAAATGGGACCTTACAACATTTGAATCGTAATCAAAATTCGTAACCTTGTCCTTGAAATTTTTTGTTCAGCAGTGTCTTACCTAATTCTTAAAAAAATCGGGCAAGAATTGAAGAACTGTCGACAGTGGTTGTGATCATCTTAACTGCAGACCGAAAATGCGTCTATCCAACTTCAACTCGTCCAATGATTCATACGTTCAGCTTCACGGAAGAGGAAAGCACGAACTTTCGTAGAAAAATCGAATTCTATTACGTGATTGGTTGTTGCGAAGGAGTTACGTCACTTCCCCACTGACACTGTGTAGGGAGGACGAAAGAAGCTGATTGGCCCATATCCGCCACTTGTTTGTTGTTTAGGGAAAATAACTTTGCTTCGAGATAAGAGAGGGCGCTGCAACTGTATTATACGAATGGCTGTATCAATGGGAAAAACCCATTGTGACATAATGACGTCAGGGGATTTATTTTTACCAAGTACTAATAGACCAAGGCTTACTAAAAATAAACTGTTTTTTTTGTTAACCTGCGTCAAAGGGAGCAAGACGGGGAATACCTTGCGATCAGAGAAAAATTACAGCCATTGAACTTTTCAATCATTTGCTTAAGAAAAAAGGATTTCCTTATCTGTGGAATTTTGAATTTTGGCTTCATAAGTTTTTAGTTATTGTCGTCGAAAAAATTTAGCTTGTCAAGGGCTACTCATGGAGGTTACATCCACTCAATAACTTTACGCCAGTGACCTATTTTTGACTTAGTGACGTCATTTTCAACCAATACACAAAAATGAATTGTCGTTTATCAATTTACCTTTGACCTTTTTAGAAACAACAATTTGGGTGTTTCTCTGTGATTTAATTCTAAGTTTATATTTCACGCAACATGTAAAAAAAAATTATGAAGTTAAAAAATACTATGTAAAATAAAAGCGTGGAAACAAATCGTTTCTAAGAAATTGTTATTGTAGAAATACAGATGAATTGAAAGGAAATAAAATTCAAATTTTAGCTTGTTCCGTCAGGTGTTAAAGAGGAGTGGTGTCATCTGGTTTTCCGTATTGCCTACGAGATGCTATGAAATGACAATCACATCGGTTTGTATTTTTTGTAAATAACAGTTAACCTTTCGAATAATTACATTTAAGTGCCCATATTGTTTCATTTTTCTTCAAATTTCTATTCCTATTTCGTATTATCTGCAAATTATTGATAAGTGATGGCGAACAATGGCTGCGTAGGCGATAAATAATTAGGCCTAATAACGTTCAATTATTAAAATTTAAAAGGTCTCAAGAGACACAAACAAAAGCAAATTTCTATAAACTTTGACGTTTACAGAATGACAATTCCGAAGAACAATATACAAACGATCTTTCGAAATCCGATGCTGATTTATTACCGTCTAAAGAAAGTGACGAAGATAAATGGAGTCGCTGGCTGAAACCGTCTTGCATTCCTATAACTATAATATTAGTGTTGATAGTTTTAGTTGTAGTTTTGCCTTTTTTGGGTCAAAAGAAAGAAGCTCGAGATGAGGATGAAATTAAAAAGTTCCTCTTGCGTTGGGATAGATGTGGTGACAACTGCAGGTTTAACACGGAAACCGACTGAAATCAATAAAATATTAATATTAATGAACTTGTAACTTTTCAGATTAGTAATACTGGAAAGTATACCACAGAATTTAACATACAATAGTAATGTTACGATCACTAGTTCATCAGTTTTTGAAAGTTGGTTGGGTTTGATACACAATGCAAAAGAATCAATTGACATCGCGTCCTCTTATTGGACCCTTCGTGGGAGCGATGTTTGGCGTGATCCTTCCGACTGGCAAGGAGAACAAATATTTTCAGAGTTACTTAAAGCTGGCACTGAACGAAAGATTAAAATTCGAATCGCGCAAAACCAGCCAGCTCCATCACAACCCAATTTGGATACTCAGGAACTACAAAGCAAAGGAGCTGCTGAGGTGCGGAGTTTGGATTTTCAGAAATTGATGGGCGCTGGAATTCTACACACTAAAATGTGGCTAATTGACAACACACATTTTTATTTAGGCAGTGCAAATCTGGATTGGAGGTCCCTTACTCAGGTGCGAAGACTCAACATGAGATTTCATTCTGAAATCGATTAAGAAAATTTTCACACTAGTTTTCTTATTGAAGGTTAAAGAATTAGGAGTGGCAATCTACAATTGTAGTTGTCTTGCTGAAGATATGGCAAAAATATTTCAAATTTATTGGGATTTGGGTGTTCCTGGTGCTAAAATTCCCCCTCATTGGCCACAAGAGTATGCTACTCGATTTAATAACACATCGCCGTTACAAGTCAAGTTTAATGACTCGATTACTTACACGTACTTATCCGTAAGTCAAGTGTTATGTGGTTGGGATTATCAGAATAGTAGATGCGGTGGATTTCTTTATCTAGAGTTCTCCACCACCCTTATGCGCGCAAGGTCGTACTTCAGACATTGATGCAATTTTGGACGTAATTAACGCAGCTGAAAAATTTGTATACGTTGCAGTGATGGATTATTTCCCTGCCACAATCTATACAAACAAACCTAAGTCAGAATACTTATTATTAGTTTCCAAGAATTTTTCAAAATTTTATACCCGGTTTTTCAGATTTTGGCCAGAAATCGATGATGCGCTACGTAAAGCTGCTCTAGAACGTCAAGTGAAAGTAAAATTACTTGCCAGTCTTTGGAATCATACCGGTCCTAGTATGATTTATTATTTGACTTCCCTTGCTGTATTGAATAACTCTTTTTCATCGATAAATATAGAAGTGGTATGTACAAAATCTTCTACACGTAGATCATCTTAGCTGAAAGAGTACAAATTACGTTTTTCAGAAATTGTTTGTGGTGCCAAGTTTTACAAAAGAACAAAGTCTCATTCCATTCGCCCGTGTTAACCATAATAAATATATGGTTACTGACAAAGTTGCTTACATTGGGACCTCAAACTGGTCGGGTGATTATTTCATTAACACCGGTGGCATCGGACTAATTATCAACGAAACTGAATCATCTTTTCATAATTCTTCACAATTCATTAGACAAGATTTAGAGAATATTTTTCTTCGAGATTGGACTTCAGAGTATGCTCAACCTTTGAATAGTCTGAGAAAATAGTACTTGTTACAACAACTAATTTACTCTTTTAACACAAGATATTTTTATAGAATTATATTACAACACATTTGTACATCCGTCCGGGTTTATATATATAATGGTCGAGATTAAAATTATAATCTGTACAAATTTTGTTCATAATTTCAGATTATATTGCACTTTGAACAAAAAATGATTAGATTTGTTTCTAAGTCTGTATGTTTGTTAATTAGTGAGAAATGTTATTTAGAATAAAACGTCATCATCCTCATCTTCCAAAATGCTTGCAGGAGAATCTGTTTCCACTCCTTTTGCCTTCAGTTCAGCTTTTCTTTTTTCGACTTTTTCTTTAATTTGACGTTTCTTTTCCTGGATTTTTTAAGCCTAAAAGATCGCCATTTTTTAAAAAAATTTAATGAGATAGACTCTCCATTTGTATACCTAAAAAATTCCTCTCGCTCTCTTTCATCCAACTCGGAAATGATGTTCGCTAAAGTTCGTTCAATGCGAGGAATGATTACTTAAAAAATTTTTCAAAAAACGTTAAAACGTTAACACAATAAGTAACCCAACAAATGACTATCAATTACCATGTTCAATAGCGTTAACTCTTCTATTA
>JAQGAS010001245.1:0-22787 GCA_034686365.1 Pachymerium ferrugineum | reverse complement strand
TAAGATAAAAGCACGTGGAATATTGCATTATCTATAAACTCTTGCTGTGATAGTTAACAAACAAGATTAAAGCTCATTCTGTTTAAATTACATAAATTTTGGGCATATAAATTCTAAACTTTTAACACTGAAAATGCTCTAGATAAAAAAGCAAAATATTAATATGTATATGGCAATGTTTTGTTGCATCAGGCATTTGGATTCTCATATTTATTATTTTATTTTGTCTTGCTTTGAAATTGCAGTCTAAAAATGTATTTTCCAAGTTAGAATTAAAATTTGTTTTCAGTCTGAAGTTATTTCATTTAAGATTTACACTCGTAATGTTTGATACTAACATTACTAACAAAACTAAGAATTGCGATAATAGCTATGAGTCTGGTTTATTTTACACGCTGCTATGTCATAGTCCATTTGGACAGGATAAGATATTTTTTATTTGTTTTTAGTGGTAAAGTTCAGTTGGAGATTTAACAAGTTGTTGATTTATTTTTTAATTTTTCAAAACTCGTGTATTACAATTTGTAATACACGAGTTTTGAAAAGTAAAATCTAACCTTCTAGACGTACTCTCTGCTAGAGACAACATATCCGTATCGTTTATCTGTAAGTAGAAAATCATATAATTAAAAATTACAACTGGAGTTTGTTATTATCCATTACACACTAAGAAATTGGATAATTATTGGTAACCTTCTCGAAAGAGCACTCTTACTGCATTTCACAATGCACAGAAAGGAGAAAATTCTAACCAAACATAAACGCACAATAAATAGCTAACACTTGCGAAAACACTTGCCTATTAAACTGCGTTGCATAAAATTAAATCCACCCATAAAAATCAAGTTTTAACAAATCGCAGTGCACGCAACTATTTCTATTTTAATAAATAAAATCACGAGGAGTTTTAACAATACTTAGTGTAGGTTTTGTTACCACTTCAACATTACTTTTAAAAAACATTACGAATAATTATTGTTTAGGCGTTGTATAAATATAACTTCACCTGTAATACGGTATAGCTACACCTTTATAATAAGACGCCACACCTAAAAAAGTGATTATTTTTTATATTGTTTAAAATAACGTGGTAGTGGTAAGTGGTAATAAAATCCCACTTGTTACTGTACATTGAAAAAGAATTTGCTAAAACTCGATTTATCTATATGAATATATATTTATGCAATGTACTAATACGATTACGAAATAGTTAAACTTAAGGCATTCACATTTCACAGTTTTATAGCCTACTAGTTATATTATAATGATACCGACAAACCCTATTGGTTGTCTGGCAAGTTAAATATAATCTAGAACGATAAATCGTTTATTATAACTTAGGGTTTTTCACAGACTTTAAAGGGCAGTTAAATAACGTCGAAAATTTTCCTATTCTCAACGATAACAGACGTTAAATTAAATTACACAGAAAAAAACTAAATTTTGGCATCTGTTATTACAAAATTATTTCTTTACAGTTGCCCAGAACAAGAAGGCAACTTAATAACTAGTACAAATAGCAATAACAATAACAAAAGCGTATACTCACTTATATACTTCCATTTTCTGATTGATGAGACGCCATATTGCACGTGGTGATCACGGCCTTCCGCTCTTTAGATAGTCGGGTTTTACTAAAACCCGCATATCGTACTTTTGCAATTTGTAAATATGGTAAATATATAAAATGAAAATTTTTCCTTGATAAAGTTAATTTATACGTGTTTAATAAATCAACACTTTCAACTTTTGTTTTTATGTATAGATCGTAACCAAACAAATGAACTGCAAAATACACAGTACATCATTTATCATGTCATCTAACTCCAAACATTTGATATTTATAATTTAAATGTATAATGAGCATTCATTTCCCGAGTTTTATCCCAGCTTTTAAAGCCTTTTTAAAACCTGCTCGTATGGTAGTTCGAAATCTCAATGAAATTTGTACAAAAATTATCAAACTGATCAACCAAATCAAAGTTACTAGAAAGCCCCTCCACACTAACATGCTGGTAATGTCGTGACTTCGTATCATCACCGCACGCACAGATTCGGTTGCAAATGTCTGCGGTAATGCATAACTTACATATTGCAAAAAGAGTGGCATGGCTGTTATAGACCAAAAAAATCCTTTAAAAAAATTTAGAATTTTTTTAAAATTCACAGTATTTAAAAATTTAAAAGTAAACACTTGTACTTACCACTTAATATAATATTGGGAAAAAACCATGTCATGATGCCCATAAAACAAACGTACTCTTCTTTACATAGTATACCAACAATTAATCCTTAACAAAAATTATTTGTAAGGTTTATCTTTTTAAGTCTCAATATTTCCTTACCATAAATTAATCCACATGATCCTTGAAGCATTATCATAAGTATAACCCAAAAAATAGATCCATGGCATGACACATCGAATAAAAATATTGTAAATAAGAGAGACAAAGCGCCTTGTACCAACATTATACAAAAATGGAGAATGAAATGACTGAGTATTATTTCAGCGTATGTAACCCCTGATAGAGATACGAGTTTTAATTCATTACCCAACAGAAATTCTGGTTGGCTTACCTGCAACGAACGAACGGTCTAATATACCGTTTTTCTTTTCAGCGATAAATGCAAAGGATATAAAAATTGCTGATACGTAAAAAGCAAACCTGAAAATTAAATTAAGTTGTAGGTTAAGTGATTTCAAAGTTTTATTTCAAATAACTTACAAAAGAACGAGTCCCGGGGCTACGAAATCTGTAAATGGTAAGACAGGATTCACCTCATTGCGATTGCCTATTGAATTGAACTAACAACAAATTTGATAAGAGAAAACTATTGATGTTACATTTTATAAAAGCAACCTTCAAGGGTAAATCTGCCCTTCTCGAATCCAGTCCAATTGTAGATAAAAAGTCTTTAGCAAACTTTTGAAGTGATCCAATTATCTCACCTTGTAACGTGTAAAATATTTGCTGATCTAGACATTTTGAAAAATTAACGATTTAAAACATAAATTTTGTTTTTGGTTTACAGTACTTGTGTTGTCCAACCAAATATTAATTTCACTCCCGTCGTACACTCTATCACTAACTGTAAATATACAGCTAGTCATCCTAAATAACAAATTCAATTAAATTAATCTCAACTGTATATTCAAGTGAAATTTAAATACAAACCTGCTCACTAAATTTTTCGAAAAATTCGACGGGATTTGAATGATTCCCCAAATTTCATTCCTTCCCACTGCATTTAACCCGTCGTCCAAATCGTTTATCTTGTGCTGAAAGGTTTGCATTTTTACAATTTTTAACAACAAATTGAAAAACTCTTATACCAATGAAATTGTCTTGTTGTCTATAGTCCAAACAAAATCTCTGCCTAATTGGTAATTATCAAATCCGTAATCTAAATTAAGAAGTCCAACACGAAGATTTCCTGGTTTTCCACCCATTGCAGCACAAAACATTATGATTTGAAAGGCAGGGATGAATAATTGAAATAACAACATGCTAAAATTGCAACGGCGCTAGTATTAATTATATGTAAACACCACAAAAAAAAAAACTTACCCTAAATTTCTCCACATATTTGTTGCGCTTTTAATCATCACAGCATTCAATTTATTAATTCCAACACAGCCACTTATTGCACGTTTGGATTTCTTGTTTTGGTTATTAGGTTTTGTGATTATTGCAACTTCTTCATCGTTACTTTGTAAAACATCATTTGAATGCCTATGGTTTTCCTAAAAGTAAAATTATTTTACATTTCAAGAATTAAAATTCTAAAATTTCTCTTACTGAGTCCAAGTCATTATTATTGCACAATTTTAGAAACACGTCTTCCAAGTTAGAACAATTGTGATTTGCTAAGAGTGTCTCAGGATTTTGCTGCGTAAGTATAGAACCATCGCGCATCATGAAAACCTTCCAAGAAAAAAAAATAATAAAACTTCACATTATCTTTTTACCCTAAACACTCAATTACTAAATCAGCTTGACGAGCCTCTTCTATGTAATGAGTTGTAATAACTACAGTTGTTCGACCTTCGTTGACTATTCCCAGTAAATGAAGCCAAATACTTAAAAAAAGCATTAACTTATAATTATAAAAAAAAAGTGAAGTTTTAATTGTATACCTATGTCTCAACACTGGATCTACACCAACAGTTGGTTCATCCAATAAGAGAAGAGGTGGACTTTGCAGTAAAGCCACAGCAAATGATACACGTCTCTTTTGCCCTAAACTTTAAATAAAATCAAATATCGGTAATTAATTACATAAAACTTGATTCACTCTACAAATTAACCTGAGATTATCAACAAGTGAAGATTCTTTCGGCAAATGAAGCAATTCAATTAGATACTTAGTTCTTTCATCAATGCTATTGGCAGTCATACTAAATATCCGGCCAAAATAATGCATTGTTTCTCTAATTGTAAACTCATTATGCAAAGCAATTTCCTGTAAAAAAAAATGTTAATTTTGAATTATATTTATAGTTTCTTTATTGTATTGTAATAGTTAATTACTTGGGGCATGTAGCCTACTTTGTCACCCGGAATACCACAATCTCTTGTACCAGGAATTTTTCCAAAAACTTTGATGCTCCCTGAATCAAGTTTCAGTCGTCCAATAATTAATCGAAGAAGTGTCGTTTTCCCGCATCCACTTGGCCCAAGTAGGGCACATCTAAAATAATTATATTGCACTATTCTGACATTTACAATTTTTACAATACTTACATTTTTCCTTTGGGGAAAGTTAGGGTAATACCCTTTAATACATCAAGTTTCTTATTTCCGTTTCCGTACGATTTTCTCACATCTTGTGTAACAACTGCATCAAATGTATCGGCTGGCAAAAGTTTTACGTCTCCAGACTCTTTTATAAAACCAACTATTTCAAAATAACATAATTCAAGATTGAAATTTCAATAACTTTGTTTGAAAATTTACCTTTTTGAGAGTCAGTCATTTCCATTTCATGCATGTCTTCTATCTAAAATTTAAAAAAATTACCTATGAATTTTTCGTAAGGAAGTATCGAACGTTATGATATACATTTGGTCACAAGAATGATAGTAAATTTCAAACCCGAAATTCTTTTTGTTTTAGAACGTAAAATATTTTTAGGAACAGGATACATTTGTTCTTTGAACCTCGAAACTGTAGATTCGCGCAATCTACAATCCCATAAATTACGGCAAGTACATAATATATTAGATCTACGATTATTAAAATCAAAGTATAGGGTTTATCGATTCAGATCGATTCACATTTGATAAAAATTTTGTTGATAGATACATTTAATCATGATAACCTATTTAATCAAAACTATTTAGGCCATTTTTAAATGTATTCATTATACATTTTATTCTTTTATTTTATACATTCAATTAATCATTTCTTTTATGGCTAGTTGTCTGTTTGGGGTAAATACAAAACAGAGCCACCACAGGTAAGAGATATTAAATGTGATTAAATTAAGTTTGGTTAGTTAGGTTGAATTATGCAAGCAAAATTTAACTTGATAAAACTTGTTTTAATCACAACCTAATGTCATTTACCTAGGTCATGGCCTTAAGCTACTAGGTCAGCGTTTTGTTCTGACCGTTTGTTTGAAGTGACATAGAAAATATAACGTACAGTGGCGGGAAGAGTTTTTAACGATGACATTGTGAATTAATGGAAAATCGTCGTTGATTATTATAACTTTTTCTTCAACCTGATCCTAAGTAGTTCACCTACACGCCTACACCAAGTTTCGAAAGAACGGGAAGATATCTGCTCCTAAAATAGGGGTAGTAAGAAATTGTTTTATTAAAGCATGAGAAAATGTTAACCCGGACCGAACTTACTTTCTGTGTTAACTTATTTGGCCAGCATATCAGTTAATTAATTAATATTGTTAATCTGCACACTGGAACAGGTGAGTGACAGTCACCTAACTGAGTAGAGCCTTGGACGAATATGAGTCCAAGGTAGGGCATTGTGCAGTCCGTCAACCCACTCCAGCTGACAGGTGATGCGCCGGTATTTTGGCTATCTGGTGACAAATTATGTAACTAAAAATAAAAAAAAATATTTTTTAATGTTTTTGTTTTTAAACGGTTTTTTAAACAAACATTTCTCAGTGTTTTTCAGATAATTTTTTATTTCTTTTATATATTACACTATCAAACACAAAACAGAAAAAAAGATAAAATGCGGGAGATCTCAAAATAAAAATTCACAAAAATAATATTATATAAAACATGTCAGTTTTAAGATCTTTGAAACAGTGTTTCAATACAAAACTAATATATGAGTCAGCCATAAAGTTTTTCGTTTTTATGAAAATTTCATTCCTATCTTTGATAGTACTATTTTTATGGTTGACGTTACCTTAGCATGAAACTTTAATGCAATAAACAGACAGATAAATAACGCCGCCAGCCAGATTAATGATACGGCAAACCCGCGCCATACTAAAATATTGGTAACAGGCAAATCTCTGATCATCACCGCTCGCAGTGTTTCAGTCGCGTACGTTTGAGGCAATGCGTAACTAAAGTATTGAAGAAATACTGGCATTGCTTGAATTGACCATACAAAACCTGCAATTAATTGAAATAACATTAAACCATTGCGGGTGTACTAAATTCTACTGTCTCACCACTTAGTATAATATTTGGAAAAAACCAAGTAATGATTGCCATAAAGCAAACATGTTCTTCCTCAAAAAGAATACCAATAATTAATCCTAAAGTTAAAATAAAATGAACAAAATGTTTGAACACGAAAAACATTATCTATACCGTATAATAAACCACATGATCCTTGAAGAACAATCATCAAAAAAACCCAAAAAAATGAGCCATGACATTTCACGTGAAATACCAAAAACACAAATAAAAATGCCAAAAAACTTTGGACCAACATTATTACAAATTGAATAATGAAATGACTGATAAGAATTTCCCCATTTGTGACACCTAAAAAGGTAATTTATGTATTGAATATTAAAAAACGTTAAGTAGGTACTGTACCTGCCACGAATGAGCGGTCTAATAAACCATTTTTTTTCTCAGCTACAAATGCCAATGCAATAAAAGCGGCAGATACGTAAAATGCAACTCTACGTAAAGCAATTAATTAAAAAAAGAAAACATTATTTAAAAAATACTCACAAAATTACTAAACCAGGGGACACATAATCCGTAAGAGATAAAACAGGTTCTGTTTCAAAACTCTCTCTTAATGAATGAAACTAAATCAGCAAAATAGTAATTATATTGTAAAACTATATCAAAACAAGATTTCAGTGTTTACTTTAAGCGGCAACTCGGCTGCATCAGATTTTAACCCAAGACTACTTAAAGTCATTTTTCCAAACTTTTGAAGAGTTAATATAATCTCAGCTTGCAGGGTATAAAAAATTTGTTGATCTATTCAAAAAAAAATACATTTTTTCTTTTACTCAAAACTTTTTTTCTAGCAGACTAACTTATGGGATCAAGCCAAATGTTAATTGTACTGCCTTCAATAACGCCATCTGAAGTTCCAAACATGCAACTAGTCATTCTGTTTAACAGAGAAAATGCATTATAAACTGTTCCTAACTTCAAAACTCTGATTTACCTTATAGATAAACTTCGTGAGAAATTCGAAGGTATCTGTATCACTCCCCAAAGTTCATTCGTTTTTATTTTGTCTAAACAAACGTCTAAATCATTGAAACTATGCTAAACATAACGGACAATTAGTTTAATAATAATTACATATTTTTAATTATTAGCTCACCAATGAAAATGTCTGGGTATCTAAAGACTGAATAAATCCATCTCCAAATTTATAATTGTGATAGCCTTGATCTAAATTTACAAATCCAATATCTAAATTTACAGGTTTCCCACCAATTGCCAAGCAGCAAATAATAACTTGGATGGCGGGTATGAAACACTGGAACAATAACAATCTAAAAAAGTTATAAGAATTAATATGTAAAATTATAAATTTATTTACGAGTATCAAACCCTAAATTTCGCCAATGCTTCAACAGATTCTTAATTAAAACAGCTTTAACCTTCCCCGTTCCAATGCAATTATTGCATTTTCCCGTGCTGGTGTTACTTTGTCTGATTTGAGATTTTTTGGGGTGGCGAGTCACCTGAGATTCGCAGTTGTTCTGTGCCGTAACACTAGTTAAGTTCTCTCCAGCAGCCTTAAAAAAAGTTTTAAAAAATTAGAGGTAACGATCGAATTGTAATTATATTTTCCACCCACTTGGTTGTCAGCCTTGTCAAGCATATTGTTGTTACATAATTTGAGAAAAACATCTTCTAAATTGGTGCAATTATGAATGGCGAGTAGAGATTCGGGATTTTTGTGTGTTAATATTGCACCATCGCGCATCATGAAGACCTAATAAAAAAAGAAATTTATTTATTTATCGAAATTTAATTTTAATGAACATACCAAATCAGCTTGTCGAGCTTCTTCAATGTAATGAGTTGTTATTATAACAGTGGTGTCACCATTTTTAACTAACTCCACTAAATGAATCCAAATGCTGTGAAAAACAGACTTTTACGTGTAAAAATGCGTTATTCATAATCTGCTTTTGTAAAAAATACCTCCTTCTTAAAACTGGATCTACACCAACTGTTGGTTCGTCTAAAAGAAGCAACGGAGGATTCTGCAATAATGCAGCAGCAAATGACACACGTCGCTTTTGTCCTAAACTTTAACACAAAAAAAAAATCCAATTAAAAATTGGGTAGAAAAACATTTTTCACTTCTAGTTACCTAAGATTACCAACAAGGGAAGATTCACTTGGCAAATGGAGCAAATCCAGTAAATATCTGGTTCGCTTGTCAATATTCTCTGGTGTCATATTAAATATTCGTCCAAAGTAACACATTGTCTCTTTAATTGTGAATTCATTATACAATGCTATTTCCTAAAACACTCTAATTAATTGACATATTAAAATAATAACAATTGAAATTACCTGAGGCATATAACCGACTTTAGCACCAGGGATACCACAATCTTTAGTTCCAGGAACTTTGCCAAACACTTTAATGCAACCAGAGTCCAACTTAAGTCTTCCAATAATTAATCTTAGGAGAGTGGTTTTACCACATCCACTAGGCCCCAATAAAGCGCATCTAAAGGATTGTAATAAATTGTTGTTGTTTTGCAGTAAACGATATCAAAACATTGAAAAGTTCATGAACTCATGCAATTAGGCACTTAATGCGGTTTCCGCAACAATAGTACAGCTGTTGTGTCGTATGACACCACATGGCAATAAATAAAAGTTGCACTTTTCATTTACCTTTTCCTGAAATTTTATTATTTCGTAACTTTTTTTGCAGTTTCAGTTCAAAAATGCAGAAAAGCTGTAATATGAAAATTGACATCCATTTCTAATTTTACAGAAATGACCTCGTTAACTTTCCAAAATAAGGTCATCACTTTTCATTTCTTTTAGATTCATGACGTCACAATTATAAGCACAAATTCTAACAGAGTTACTTACATTTTTCCTTTTGGAAATGCGAGTGAGACTCCTTTAAGTACGTCGAGCTTCACATCTCTGTACCCATAGGATTTTCTTACGTCCTGCGCCACAACTGCATCTTGATCATCAATGGTTAACTGGGCTACATCTCCATATCCACCATTGGCTGCTACTACTGCAAAATAATATTCATTCATTCCAACAATTTTTTTTTCACCCAAAATTTGGACATTACATAATCATTAACGTCATGAAATAAATTTTTTTATCTTTTAAGATTTCTCAATTTGTAAGCCAAATAACTGATTAGAAATTCATGACGTGTCTTCATTTCATTGAAATATAATAAACTTTTCAAGAAATCATATCAAAATTGTGGAAAAAAAATCGTTTTAGACGTAGTTGAATACAAACAAAAACAACAGAAAATATATTTCAGATATTTAACTCTTTTGGGGATCAATACATTTTGAATACTTATTTAAAATATGTACCTTGTGCCTTCTTTTCCATTGAAACCATTTCTTCTTCCTTCAAAATTATATATTAAATTTATCTTTACCTTAATAAACGTTGACAGACTCTCAAACATACCTCAAACTTCAGATTGTTTTTACTCATATCGGTATCCATGAGCGCTTATCCTTCATACAAGCAAATAAAGTAAATAAGTGATGACCGCCTCATTATATATTACGACTTAACATGTATAATGCAATTTCGGACTTCAGTCGTATTAATCAGCTTGTGGTCAGGAAACGTATCAATTTCATTGATTAAAATTTTTTTTCTTTAATTAATCGAACTGGTGTTGAATGTTATTACGTTCCCGTTTCACTGATCTACTAATTTATCCGGGTTAAGTAGCAAACGATATTATATTCATTTTTGATTGACCTAACTATTCAACTGTACGATATCCGAAAAAATCTCTCTTTTTAAACAACACATTCATTGAAATTCTTAAAATGAAAAAGCAAAACCGGGATACATTACCCATCTACAGCTTCTCATCAACTTGACATTTAACCTGTTCGTCTATCACGTGCTCGTGATCGAGTAATGTTTCCAGGTCAGTGTCTTGCCCACAATGGGTGTGAATGTGTTAGGTGATACGGGTCACTTGTCCATTCATAATGCTAAAACATTTTGAACCTTAATAAAGAAACAATCGAAACAACATTGAATCGATCGACGGTTTTTAAGGACAGTTATTTAATCGTACCAGAAACATGTAACCGAATGTTTTTCAAACTTTACAAAAATGGCGACCAAACACACAGCATCTGCACCGAATGACGGAAAGGAAAACGGCACAAACGACAATAATCAAACTAAAAAACCGAAACCGGTTAGAAAAAAACCGGTGTATTTTTGGACAAATGCTGAAGTTGTGAGATGGTTATGGAGGCAGTGTACAGACACACATACACATTATGGACATTTGTTTATCGAGCATGACATCACTGGCAAGTTGAAACATACAAAACTAGTTGCTTTTAATAATCAGCTGCTCAATTTTTTTAAATTTCTAGGTCGAACACTTGTGCGTATGAACGAAACAAGTTTGGAGACATTAGGAATCGCCAAACAGGATCACAGGGATGCTCTTTGGAAAGAAATTTTGAAATTGAGATTAAGAACTGATATTGAAGAGATGAAAGATATGGGAGGATCAAAACGAGGATCGACCAACTGATTGATTTATATTTACGAATTGTATAACTTGTTAAACCTCATATATTTAATTTGTAAACTTCAGAAATTTGCAATTTTATAAAACAGTAATTTATAAAATACTTGTATTATTACAATTACTCATCTACGGAGTTTCATAACTAATACTATGCTAATCATAAGGCCACTAAGCCAACATAAACTAACAACAAAACCTCTCCATACGGGCATGTAACTCATGTCCCAACCCCTAGTCAACATAGCACGCAGTGCTTTGGCTGGTAGCGTTTGGGGAAATCCGTAACCTATGTATCTAAGGTACACAGGCATGCCTTCTAAAGGCCAGAGTATCCCTGAAAAAAATTGAAATCATGCATTATTAAGAAGTAATTACTTAAATTTCTGACGTTGTACAAAATGTACGTACCACTGATCATCAGAGCCGGTTGAACACTAGCTACTAAAAACATTACAGCCGAATGACCTTCTTCAAAAATAGTAGAAATAAGCAAACCTGCATTAATGAACATATATTTAAGGAAAACACGTACTTTATGTTTATCGTATAAACTCACCATAAAACATCCCACATGATCCTTGAAGAATAATTAAAACAAATATCCAAAACGGTGATCCCCGGCAAGACATGCCGAATAATACAAAAATGCAGAAAAGTGACAGACCATTTTGAACTAACATCATTAAAAATGAGCTTATGAAATGACCTAGCAAAATCTCCAATGAACCAACCCCTATAGCCGAGGTAAAAAAAAATTAGTGAGTTTTGGGTGATTAAATCGCATAGAAATTTCAGTCAGAATTCAATTGCTGACTTGAATTTTACAAAAATACCTGCCGCATACATACGATCCAATAACCCATCTTTTCTCTCCAATAAAAAAGTCAAGGCTGTCAGAGTCGAAGCCGTAAAAAATGCAGTTCTGATGAGTGATGAAAAAGAAATTGTGTTTAATTATAATGTATTGACGTCCAAAATACGTGTTCTTTACAACAGAATTATTCCAGGAGCCAAATACTCTGTAAAAGATGGTGTAGACGCTACTTCCCAACGCCCGTATACTTTTGCTTCAATCTGAAAATTAGTATCATCCTACTTTATAATTTTTATATATTTTAAGACTAAATTTTTTTACCGAAAGAGGTATATCGGCAACACTGGGATTTCTTTTATTTTTTTTTAATATGATATGTAGGAATTTTTGCATTGCTTCCATGAACTCCTTTTGTAATGCGTGAAGAATTTGTTGATCTGTTTAAGAAAATGCTAACAATTAAAAATAAAAATTGTTACTGGGAATGCACCAAAGTTATTTCCTGGGTGAACAGTAAATCATTATACCAGCACCAAAAAAAAAAATTTAATGTATTATCAAATTAGAATTTATTTAACTCACTGGTTGAATCAATCCAAACACGAATCTTACTCCCTTCAAGGACTTCATCTTCTGCAGTTACACATTCATAAAGCCTAAATAAAATTTTTTGGTTATTATTTTGGATGAATGTAATAGGTGACAATAAGTCATTATTCATGAAGTTTTGAATAACTTAAAACTTTTATATTTACCTTCGTAACAAATTCTGTGAAAAGTTGGAAGGTATGTATACAAAACCCCATATTTTATTCGAGTTTATTGCTTCAACTGCAGACTCAACATCATCATATGAGTGCTAAATTAGACAAGAAATAACTACAGTTAAATACCATTATATTCAGTGATATTACATTTAAAAATATGCGCACCAGTATCACACTGTTGTCATTAATAGCGTGAGTGTATACTTTCCCATATGCCAAAGAATAGTTGTCAAAGTTAACAACTCCAACGTCCAAACCCATGGGAATATGTCCAACAGCTAGGCAAAAAAAAATGATTTGAATCGAAGGTACAACGAATTGAAATACCATTGTCCTATTGAGAAAAAAACATTTAGATTTTATGACTTTAAAAATTATGTTTAGTCTTACCCAACATTTCTCCACATCCGAATTAAATTTATTATTATTATTGCCTTTGCTTTGTTGGTACTAAACAAACTACACAGTGATTTTTTGGTGGGTTTAGTGATAAGCGGCTTCTGCTCTTCGGTGATGTCTTTGAATCTATGTTTATGTAGGCAAAGTAATGTTGCAGGCTGTTTGTTGGCCTGGCACATATCATATTCAACTTCCTCTTCATTCGTTGAAAGATCAAGTAGTTTGTCACCAACACACAATTTTAAAAACACATCTTCTAAACTGGTACTTCCATAAGTTGTCAGTAGATTATCTGGGATGTCTTCAATTAAGATTCGGCCGCCAAGCATTAAACCAACCTTTATTAAGATAATAAGCATAATAAGTTTTAGTAAAATCTAGGGCAATATGCATCTTAAAGACATTACCACATCAGCTTGTCGTGCCTCTTCAATATAATGTGTTGTAATAATGACACTTGTTTGGCTTTCTTGGACTAATGTTACTAAATGATTCCAGATACTATTTGACAATAAAAATTGAAATATTGAAAACAATAATTTATAAGTGAATGACTTACTTTTGCCTTAGAAGTGGATCGACTCCAACAGTTGGTTCATCTAATATAAGTAAAGGAGGCTCTTGCAATAGGGCAGCAGCAAAAGATACACGCCTCTTTTGACCTCCACTTTATATAAAAATATTATTTACAATTTATAAAAGAAATGAAATTTTGTTACATACCTAAGATTTTTAACAAAACTTGACTCCTTTGGAAGATGAAGAAGCTCTATTAGAAACTTCACTCGTTTATCAATATTCTTGGAAGTCATATTATGTATTCGACCGAAATAGTACATAGTTTCTTCAATAGTGAATTCGTTGTGTAATGCAACGTCCTTAATTTAAACATGGAATTATTATTCGATAGAATGTGAATGAATTATTTTACCTGTGGCATGTAGCCAAGTTTTACACCAGGAATTCCAAGGCATCTATCTCCAGGAACGTCTCCAAATACTTCAACACTGCCCTTATCAAAGGCAAGTCTACCAATTATTAATCGGAGAAGAGTTGTTTTGCCACAACCACTTGGACCGAGCAAACCGTATCTGGAAAAGTAATAAAAAATTTATTCGACTAGTGCAAATATTTAGAGAAAATCTATCAATTACCATTACCATTGCATTTAAATATTCAAATATAGTTTAAAATTTGACGTGTCATTCAATAACAATTGTTGTTTATTTGAATCAATGAGACCTCTTTTACGTAAGCCAGTACATAACAGGTGACTTCCCCTTGTAACATATAGATAAAAAATACAAATCTTACTTCCTAGCCAGAAAATTCTGCACAAGTAAAAATGTAAAGAAGTCCTGGATTTTTTAGTCTAAATTTCTGAAGTTTTGCATTTTCGGAATTGTGGTACAGAATTTTATTATTTCCCACAAGAGGTTCTTTGCGGATCACTATTTTGATAAAATTCTTTAGTCTTTACTCACATTTCTCCTCTTTGTACAGTCAAGTTGACGCCTTTGAGTACTTCCACTTTTTTCGTTGGAGTTGCATAACTTTTCCAAACATCGTGCAGCTCCACAGCGTTGGAGTAGGGTTGATGCCAATCTCCTAATCGCCTAGTCATCTTTACCTGCCCCATCCTTCTTGTCTTTACTTCCGTATCAGCACTCTTCTCTACGACCGACATTTCTGCATTTACACAAAAATTTTTATTAAAAACCAGTGTTTAGGATCGAAATTCTGCAGTGTAATCAGCAAATATAACAAGAGAAAAATAATTAATATAAAAAAGTTAGACTTAACTGATAAACTGATGAGAGTTTGTAGTCATATTATTGTGCCTGAACTAGGGGTCCTACGATATCTTCAGTAATTTTTGTGTCAGATATTTGATCGCTATTTAAAACAATCAGCTGTTTAAATATTTTTAAATTTTAAGGTCGCACTTGTGCGTAACATCATTACGGAGTTCCAATCAAGTTCTTTAATTAAAATAATTAACTCATAATAAAAATTTAAAAGAGTTAATTACTTTTATACTTCATTTGTTTACATTTTACGTAGTATTAAAAATGACAAAACTTAAAAGTCAAATTCAATTTATTATCTACACCTTCGCACGAAGGGAAACAGATTTGCAGGAGATTCCTGATCTACCATTTACTAATGTATGAGCTATATCCGCCACCAAAATATTTCTGCTTCCATAGTTATAATGGAATTAATGAAAAATAAAAATCCAATTATGATTTAATAGCCAATGGCAATGCTTTTTCTAAAAAATTTTGTAATAAAAATATTACTTACCATTGACAAAATAAAAATTTCAGTCCTTTAAAATGTAATATTTACAAATTGCAACTTGTAAACACTTACAATTTTGGTGATCTTAATATAAATCATACGTCACAATAATAATCTAACTATAGGAACTCCAATTGTAGCTTTTTTTTACTAATACAATGTACATTACATTGGAGGTTTGGCATTTAGAGAAGTTTGTTTACATTTACAAACCTAAATAAAATTACAACTATCAATTAAACTGAAATAAAAATTAACACAATTTTACGTTATATTTATATATGGTAAACTCACTCAAAAAATTAATCAATTTTTTTATAAAGTGAAAAACCTGCACAGTTTTAAAAATTAAAATGGAGGGCACACTCCGTCACATTTGACCTCAGCTCTTATTGCCCAAGTCAACTGCTCAGTGGTGATATATTAGTATTGTCAATTGAACTCCATTGATTCATGTGCTTTTTTTTTAATGGGAAAAAAATTTGTTGGAGTTTGAATTGTTTTTAAAAAAAATAATGATTATAAAATGCCAGCATGTTTTGACTTATCATCTCCGGAGTTTCATAGCTATGGTTGTGCTAATAATAAATACACCAAGCCAACCTAAAGTAACTGCAAAACCTCTCCACACTGGCAAGTAACTCATGCCCCAACCTCTAGTCAACATAGCACGCAGTGCTTCAGTTGGATATGTTTGGGGCAATCCGTAACTTATATATCTAAGGTAAGGAGGCATGCCTTCTAAAGGCCAAATTATCCCTGAAATGAAAAAAAAAAAGTACATTAATAAAAACCTGTACCGAGAACTGAGATTAGGTGATACCAATTCCCTAATTCCTAAATATGTGCAGTGCTGATGAGTAACTATTGAAATGCTTTTTATTATGATTATTATCAGATATGTACTCACCACTGAGCAGAAGATTCGGATAAAAAGAACCAAGTGCAAACATGATGGCTGTGTGCTCTTCCTCACAAAAAGCAGAAATAAGCAACCCTGAAAGAAATAAATCAATTTCACTTTCAATTTCGCATCTTACATTTCCAAAAGCAAACTTACCATAAAACATCCCACAAGATCCTTGAAGGATAGTTAAAATAATGACCCAAAATGCTGGGCCTCTGCAGGGTACATTGAATGCGACAATCATAAAGAGAAGTGAAAGGCCAATTTGAACCAACATTACAAAAAATTGAGTTATAAAATGGCCAAACATAATCTCGACTGTATCAACACCTAAAATTGATAACATTGAATTAGTACAAATTTTATAAGTTTATAATTACACAAAATCCATGAATACTTAAACATGGATTTTATCTAATTAAAATTTTCCATGTAAAGCAATTAAATATCACGTACAACCACAGATGGGAAAAACATGCAAAAATAAATGTTAGTTGTTAAGTTAAATTATTAGGAGGTACATATTACAATAGCACGACAACGACGCTGCAAACTCTCTAATAACTACTTTAATTAGTAATTAGTTCAAGCATTAGTAATTCGACGTTATAAATTCTATTGGATTTACCTGCCACATATGTTCGATCTAACAACCCATCTTTTCTTTCTAATACAAACGCTAAAGCTGTCAAACCCACAGCCATAAAATATGAAATACTGCGTGAATAAATAAGAGTTATGGAATTATTCAACCTTTTATGAAGCGTTTAAAATTGTTCTTTTACCTAAGAATGATTCCAGGAGCCATAAATTCCGTAAAGGAAGGAGTTGCCCTTTCCCCTCCACCATATATTGGCGATTCAAACTGAAAATGAATTCAATTTTATACACAAATTTTACCTTAAAAATTGTTTATTGCTTTACCGAAAGAGGTAGTTCGGCTATACTGGGGTTTATTCCGTTCTTTTCTAGCATGGAATGTGTGAAGTTTTGCAGTGATTCAATAAATTCGACTTGTAATGCATACCAAATTTGTTGGTCTGTTTAATAGAAAAGAAAATTACAAATTTATCACGTTCTAACTAATTCTAACTCACTGGTCATATCAAGCCAAATACGAATCTTGCTTCCTTCAAGAACTTCATCTTCCACATCCATACATCCATAAAACCTTTAAAAAAAAATTACTCAATTATGAGATAAAAAAAAAAAATGAATAGAAACGTACGTGCTAAAAGATCGTGGGATTATAACTTACCTACTTAATAAATTTTGTGAAAAATTAAAAGGTATATAGACAAAACCCCATATTTCGTTCGCTTTTACTGCTTCTACGGCTGAATCAAAGTCATCATACGGGTGCTAAATTAAATAAAAAGCCCTATATATTTAAACAAGAATAATAAGAATAAAAAATAATCACCAGTGTGACACTATTGTTATTAATAGCATGAGTATATGCTTTGCCATAAGCCAACGAATCGTTGTCAAAGTTTACAACTCCAACGTCCAAACCTGATGGTCTATGTCCAATCGCTAAGCAAAACAGAATGATTTGAATCGAAGGAATGATGAATTGAAATACCATAGTCCTAGTGATACAAAACTATTTTAGATTTTGTAACTGCAAATTAAAATTAAAGTGAGTCTTACCCAACGTTTCTCCACATTCGAATGAAATTTTTAACTATCATTGCCATTGCTTTGTTGGTACTAAATAAACTGCTACACATTGGTTTCTTCGGGCGTCTGATTATAGTCTCTGATTTATCTTCTGCGACTAGATCGGTGGACATATGTTTAGGCAAGGATCGTAATGTCACTGGTCCTTGAGAAGCGCTTCGTACTTGGTTTGAAACTACTTCTAAACCATTCTCTGTCATGCCCTATAAACATTAATAACACATTGAAATGATCACCAATGAAAACTTTTTTGTAGTAGTACGGACCTGAGAAATCGATACATCGTCTGTATCCTTATTTGTAGTAACACGAAGAGTTTGGTCAACTACACATAATTTTAAAAACACGTCTTCTAAGCTTGAACATCCATGAGTTGAGAGGAGATTATCTGGCATGTCTTCGGCTAAAATGCGACCATTACGCATTAATCCAACCTAAAACAAGATATTTAAGTTAACATCTGCAATGCTATTGCCATGATCTCTGTTGAGATTCAGTTTTTTGACACAGCTATCTTCGAACCAATAGAATTAACTCGATTTAAATTATCTGCACTGTGATTGGTCAGAAAAATAAATTACTTTAACTCTATTGGTCAGCTGTTAATAAGACTCATTTTTAATAACAAAAGTGATAATTCACCAAGAATCATCAATATTCTTTGTGTGAATGGCATTACCACATTGGCTTGGCGTGCCTCTTCAATATAATGCGTTGTTATGATGACAGTTGTTTGGCTTCCTTGAACTAATGTTACTAAATGATTCCAAATACTGTTTGACAAAAAAGAGGAAATTGTCACAAACAATAACTTTTATGAATTGAATGACTATTACTTTTGCCTTAGAAGTGGATCGACCCCTACAGTTGGTTCATCTAATATAAGTAAAGGAGGCTCTTGCAATAGGGCAACAGCAAAAGATACACGTCTCTTTTGACCTCCACTTTATACAAAAATACTATTATAATTAACACAGAAGAAATGAAATTGTATTATTTACCTAAGGTTCTTAATAAATCTTGATTCCTTTGGGAGGTGAAGAAACTCGAGCAAAAACTTCATTCGTTTATCAATATTCTTATAACTCATATTATGTATTCTACCAAAATAGTACATAGTTTCCTTAATGGTGAATTCGTTGTATAATGCTATTTCCTTGAATAATAAAAAAATTCATATTATTATTCAATTATGTTTAGATGAACTTTATTTTACCTGTGGCATGTAGCCAACTTTTTCACCAGGTATTCCAGAGTCTCTGTCTCCAGGAACATCACCAAACACTTTAATACTACCACTATCCAAGGCAAGCCTACCAATTGACAGCCGAAGAAGAGTGGTTTTTCCACAACCACTAGGCCCAAGTAAACCGTATCTGAAAAAAAAAAACATTTTATAAGTACAGTAATTAGAGACTTTCTAATATTTCATGTCATCTGAATGAATTTAGATATAATTTAGATAGTAGACAATTATTTGGTCAAGGACCATTTTCCAAAACATTTAGGTTGATCAATAATTTGTAAATTTCAATCATGTTATGGAGGGCAGATTTTAATTTCAGCCAAATATGTAGTTAAAACCTTGGGCCAACGGGACATAATTTATCTTTCTATTCATCAACAGGTGTTTATTCAAATGTCTGGTTATTACGTATGCATATAGATAGCAATCAAGATTCCTTGGTATCACACATTTCATTTTCAAAAAATAAAATATGTACTTCTAATACTAGCCTACTTAGAAAGATATTCTGAAAGATATCATGTATTCGATATTGATATATTTAAATTCAATCTATAAATACAACATGGGAACTATCATCTCTATCTTGCACCAAAGTCAAATGGTAAACAAAAAACACTTAATAAACGAAATTTAGAATAATTATAATGAAAATTATGTGTCAATACATGTCAACACATAATATTCATTAACAAATCATTATTTACATTGCTCCTCTTGGTACAGTCAAATTAACCCCGGTGAGCACGTCCAATTTCTTTGTTGGAGTTCCATAACTTTTCCAAACATCACGCAATTCAACAGCATTGGTACCCGGCCGTTGCCAAACGTCTGTATGACCATTCTTTCCCAATGATCCATTAGGAGACAACGAGTTGATCACTTGCTGCTGTCCTTTGGCCACCTCAATATCAGCACTCTCCTCCATGTCTGACATTTCTTCTGAAATTACACAGAAAACAAAAATTAATAATAAATTTCTTTGATGATAAACACCTAATAAAAAAAAATTATATTTACAAACTTGATATAGGAACAGAAGCCTTGATACAAACTAACAACTGACAGTGCAGAACTCAAAACTTGGTAAACCTTAACAAGCCACACACCAAAATTAAATGTAAACCCAATATAAAAACTTACCATTATCAGACTCTATTCGCACCGGCATATAAGTTTTATTTCCTAATCGCCTACTCATCTTTAATTTATTTTCATTAACTCAATGAAACAAAAATGATTAATTAAAAAAAGGAGTACAGAAAATCACAAAATTAGGGTATAACAAAGTGAGTAATTCAAAACGATAGTGGGCAAGAACAGTTAAACATACCACGTATTTATAAATGGTTGGATGCGAAGCAAATGGAAAACGCGCACGTCAATCTTTATAATTTCATACGCACCTAGTGTCTTTGGTTGGAGGTAATTAGAAAAAAAAAAGATGAAAGCGAAAGATATTTGATTGAAAAACCTTATACCTAATAATCTAATCAGCCAGTCATTGGCTGGGAGGAAATAAAAATCATTTTTATTCTTTTAGTTTCATTCTGACTCCCACATTGTACAGATGGTAAAATACAGTTTTCAACAATAGATTGGGAGAAACCAAAATTGTTTTCCAGAGATGGGAAAATGAATGTTAATGCAGAGGGAAGTAGGGATATTAAACATGTGGCGTTTAAATGGTATGATATCATCTTTCCTAGCGTCATTCATTTTTTGATCCAGTTGAGGAAACGATGCTTTATTGTTTTTGTAAGATTAAAATTCATGTCTTGAATTGATTTTTCAAATTTATTTTAAGCGTTGTGGCAAATAGGCCGTCTGAATTTATTTAAGGGTAATTTTATGGTTAAACATGTGATTGTTGTTTTTCTAGGTGGGACCCAATTAAAATCAAGGGTACAGTCAAATATATTTACGACTTAACTTTTGCCCGTGAAAAATATAATCGTCAATGCGAGACTGGTCAGCCCTACATTTAGGCAAATGACCTCAATGCCAACAAACTGACTTGCACAGGTCAAAGCCACAGGGAATATTTTAGCCCTTCACATTGCTGGCATGCTGACACAGTTATCAATGCCATCCGGAGTCGCATAGTATCAACGTAGAGGAAAATTAATTATTCATTATGTCTGAATAAGGTCGGATTTGTTTGGTCAAGGTTGCAGGAAAGGAAATTCTGAGATACTAATAAACTCTTGTTGACATTTTTCCTTATACAAAAAAGTCTCGTTTTGATTGCTTTGAGAATTACTGGATTATTTTTTTTGTTTTTCATCTCAGTTGAAAATACTTAAAATTGAATAAAACCATTGGAGTTGCACCAAACTATTATAAATGTATGAAACACGCGCCGTAACTTCAAGCTTAAATGACCGCGATCTGCTTACAACGCCATCTCTGATTGATAACATGGTATTAATAACAAAAAACATTTTATTTCCCTTACAAATAATGTTTTTCTAATACTTTGATCACGTGGGATGTCCAACACGCGTAAGTCAAAATTTTATCGTATTTACATTTTGCGTCTGAGTTAGGCATTGTAAATCTAAGTCACCTAAAAGTTATAATTAAAAGCCTAATCAAATTTAAAAATTCATAAATAAATTTAAAAAATTAAAAATGGTCAAATAAAATTTCACACTATTAAAATGATCAAATAACCAACCCTTTAAGTTTTTGTAAGAATTATGCAAGAAGTTAAAATTTTCAAGAAAATTGACCAACTTTTAGAACTTTTTTTTATCTACCCCACTTTAAAACACATAATTTCCACGTCCAGATCCTCCAGGGATTATGACCCGGATGTACCCTATCCCCTCTCTTTGGTACTTCAATGCCCATTGTATGTGACCTACTTACAAAATAACAATGTCATTGAGAAAGCAGTTGCAATGCTCCAATGTGTGAAACCCTAACAATTTTAATCCACACCTGTAATCCCAAATAATTTCCACAATTAACACAATTTTGTCTTCATTAAACAGCCAAAACAGCATGAAACTAATTTTCCCCACCTTTATTTTTTTTTCTTTTTAAGCAAAAGAGGGTGAATGATCAGGTTTAGCCTACATTCCCTTAAAAGCAAGGTCAAGGCCCACTCTGCAATGTCATGATGAGCAGAAACCAAGAGAGTGAAGTATTTAGTACATGAGGTTTATGAAAACCCTTAGCCAGACAAAACCTGCAACTTTTTTTTGCCATTACGTAAACACCATTAAAACTGTTTTCTTTGGGTGATAGCCAATATAACAAGTGTCGTATTTCCTACAATAAAATTTGTTTGAAAGTGAATGGCAATGTCCCCATTTGGAAAAGAGAGAAAACCCAATAGTCCATAGTCAAATATATAAACTCCCATAATTATAAACATCCTTGTTACTTATGATAAAAGAACCATCTGTTGGCAATTACCAATTCAATAAAAATTGCATTCAAGAAATTAAGA